>JAPDSC010025748.1:768-23322 GCA_026290005.1 Latrodectus geometricus
TACGCTCGCAGGACCCAGAAGTCCAGTTTGGAGTGGGACAACCGGTTTGTTGACCAGTACTTTTGAAGGAAGGAAAGGGGAAAAATTAGCCATTTCCTTTTTTGTTGTTGGAAACACCCTCGTTTCGCCTGTGTAACAGAGGTAAAGTAAAAATTAACTTTTTTCTTTTCAGGCTTTATGTAGGTATACCCATTTATTCCTTTCCTTTTCTTAAATTCTCTAACATCCTTTTGCCATTGTAAATTTAGGGCTTATATAAATTTTGTTCATTGTGTCCTATGTTCATGACCTCTCCATCATGACATGTATTCACCCCGTCGCCATTGTTCCTTCTTCCCGCTAAGAGGGACTGACCCTTTCCCGACGCTTTTGTCCTCCGGTAGGGCAAAAGTATTTACTCATGCTTAGCATAAATGTGAGCGTCGTTCGCTCATTATTTTCAGTCGAGCTGTATTTACTTTTCTAGTATAAATACTTGGGGAAAACCTTGATTCAATAGTCACCACATTTGGTGAATTAATCTTTATGACCTGAAAAGGTCCTGTAAAACGACGACGGAAACGTGTCGATTCATCTAAAAATACCATGTCCCCTATTTTCACCTTAGAAGAACACGCTTTCTTTTTTTGTATTAAATTTTGTGTTGTTTGTGCTTTAATTAGATTTTCCTTAGCCTCTTTCTGAAATGTATTAAATGTTTGAACAGTTTTTTCATAAAATGTATTATAACTCAGAAATTTTTGTGCCTGGGGGTTTATTTCCCAATTATCCGTTAGCAACTTGAGATCTCTCCCGAAAAATAGCTGATTTGGAGTAAATCCAGTAGCTGGATGTATACAATTATTATAAAATGCAGCGTGTAAATTCACCGCTAATTCAAAATCTATTTCATTGCCTAATGACTGTAACGTATTCTTAAGAGATCCATGAATTCGCTCCACCTTACCGTTTGCAGCGGGATGATATGGAGTAGTAAATAAATTTCTAATCTTTAACTGTCGATTTAATTCTCTATGCATTTCTGCCGTAAATTGGCCACCTCTATCTGAAAGTATAAACTTGACCTTACCATAAGCGGACATATATTTTAATAATTTTCGAACTATTGTTTCCGTTTTTATATTCGTTACTGGAAATAGTTCGATTCTCCGAGAAAAATTATCTATACAACTAATTACATAGTGTCCTGTCGCAAAACGTCCACAAATATCTACACTTAAAATTTCGCCTGGTTCATTTGGAATAGGTACATTCCCGAATTCTCTTTTCTTTTGTCTGTTTGGCTTAACTTTTCCACATGTTTCACACGAATTCACATAATTTCGGACATGTGCGTACATTCCTCGCCACCAATACTTACTAATTACGCCCTGATAAGTTTTATCAGCTCCTAAATGAGTCATATGTGAAGTCTGAATGGCGTACTTCTGTAAACTTTTCGGTAATATAATTTGGGGTTGTAATTCCTTTTTACCTTTTATTTTCCCTAAATGCATAAGTATACCTGTTGATTTGTCTATATAAAACCGACTTATTTCCTGTTTAAATGGTAGTTTACCTCTATTTAAACCTTCAGTAATTCGACTTATCTCTACATCATCTTTCGCTTTTTCTCTAATATTTGCTAAACTTAATTGTTTCAAATCCATCACTTGCTCATTCCTTATGTTCGACACAAATTTCTCCCTCGACACGCTCTCTGTTCGGTGTTGATTGGCTGGTGCGGTGATGTCCGGCGCCTGTCTCGAAAAGGGGTCCGCTTGACCAACCACTGCCTGACATCCCCCCTTCTTTCGTGATGATTCACTATATTTCAGCTCTGAATTTGTTTCACGGGAATCCTTTACTCCTGTGATTTTTTTACTATCGCTATTTTTGTTAACACATTTCAAAATATTACAGTTTTCATTATACCCAAATTTATTTTCCTCCATCCTAATTATTTCCTTATCAATAGTTATATAATTTTTGTTTCCGCTTACGCATATATTAGCGCTTTTTATAGCTTTGTAACTTAAAATAACATCATAATCCGGAGGAAACTTTTGGTTAATAACGAAAAAGTTATCTGTTATAGTTTTACCACCTATTTTAAGAGACATTTCTACACAATCATTGTAATTAATTCTTTCCCCGGTAATTGTGACGATATTTATTTGCTTAGGAACGCTCTTAACTTCTATATACTTTTTGATTTTATTGTATTTCAGCTGGGACAGCAGAGACACCGAGGCTCCAGTATCTAGAAGAATTCTCGCCGACAGATCCTCTACATTCAACGACTCGTCCTCCACGACTCCCTTTACAATCGGTAAGTCCATTTTATTACTTTTTTGTGAATTATTTAAAATTCCTGTAGTTTTTATAATTTCATTCTTATGTTTAGTTGTTAAATCAAGAGCCTCGCTACTTAAATTTATTACATCGCTTTTCTTATATTTATTTTGTTCCTCAACTATTACACCGATTTGTGTATTGTTCGTAGAAAGCGCCTCTACGCTACTGTATCCCTTCCTATTTATTTGTTTACTTATTTTGGGAGCAGTTTTCTCCTTTTCGAGTTTTCGCTCCACCCCTAATTTCGTCGTCTGTAGCCCAATGGCTGAGGATTTTCGCCTTGGGCTTGCGAGTTTAAAGCTCTGTCGTTCCCCCCAAATTGGTCACTCCTTCGCTGATTCGGACTAGTAAATCTACTACCCCAATTAGAATTTTCGTTATTATTTCTATAACGTTTTTCCGCTTGTTTTTTGGAGAAATTCATTTTTGAAAAATTTTCATTTAATTTCTTTAAATGAAAGCAATTTGCGGCAAAATGCCCTGCCTTTCCACAAAACAAACATTGTCTCTCCCTATCAACATTAACATTTCCACGCCTTATATTATTTGCGGTTTCAGTTTTTTTTTTAATTATCGAATTTACTGAATTTACTCTTAACTTAACATAAAGGGATGCTGCATGTTGCACATCACTGGCAAGTTTCACAGCCTCTTCAAATGTTTGGGGATTTTTCAAAATGACTTCTTTTTGTAATTCTGGGAGAAGACCCTCAATAAATCTCGATAGGAGTAATTTATCAAACATATCTTTACTTTCTCTGTTGATAATCTGGGAAACACCGATAAAGCGACTACCTGCTCGCCTGATACGTTCAGCAAACGTCTTTACTGATTCCTGCTCAAACATTTGCGTAGTTGATAACTGTAAATTTGATTCAATTAACGATTGCTTTTCACTAAAATGCTCTAAAAATTTTTCTTTTATATTTTCAAAAGAGGTTTCTCTTTGTAATTGAATATCTTCAATCAAAAATCTCTTCGCTGCGCCTATCAATTTGGATTTTAAAATTGTAATTTTTTCAAAATCACCCCAGTTTGCCAATGAAGCTACACTTTTGAATTGGTTAAACCAAAATTCGCACGATTCTTTATCACCTTCGAAATTTGATATTTATTGAATCATTGCCATATTAGCTTGCGAATGTGTACTATTATCATCGAGATTAGGATCTAAATTCTGAACTCTATATCTAGGCATATTAATCATTCAAATAATTACAATAATATTGAATATCTAAATATTGTAACTTTTTTTTTTTTTTTTTAAAGTATACTATACATATGCATATACTACTACAATAATAAATATTTACTTGAATTGTTACTCACAGATATTTAACAAACAATTGTATAACCAATACTTTGATCAATATTATTTATAATTTGTATCATTATATATACATATTTATTATACTCTTCAACAGTCTCATACATATATATATTCATAATATTTGTTGAATATTGTACCCATATATTCTATCTTTTAAAATACTTTTAAATTACAGTTATCCAAGCATTCAATATTTTACGTTTAAAATTTATTCATTTATAATTTCAGAATTATTAACTCTTAATTCGTTTCTCAAAATTATTCTAAAAGTTCTCTAACTCCAATTATTTCTTCCTTCAAAATTTTTTTTTCAATGATACCAAATTTAAGGACAATACAAACAAAAAAAATTTTTTTTTTTTTTTTTTTTTTTTAAAGTACCGGCTTTATAATATTTAATTTTAATAACACACAGTATCAAAATAATTTCCTAAGTACAAAGTTTAAAAACAACAGTCTCGACATCAAATTATTGTACAAGGTATTGAAATTGCAAAAGAGCCACGGTACCAAATATATGTCCTAGGTATCAAAATTGAAAAATAGTCACGGCACCAAAAATATGTTGTGGTTAGACTCGGTGATAAAAGGAAAAACCGAGTTACCCAGGTTCTTAGAAATAGTGGAGATTAAATGAGAATATATTAGAATGACACAGTTTAAATAATAATAATAATAATGTAATTTTATTGGACTACTATTTACATTTAAATATTTACAGTTTATATTTAAAGATTAAATATCTTATCAACATATAAAAGCATATTTATAAAACATTGTGCGGCCAGTGGGTCCTGAAGAAGAGATTAAAATGACTCACCCCCTTTGTGTAGCGAATTTCCCTTGGTAGGTCAGTACAGTTGCTGATACACTTTCTTTAGGCTCTCCTTTCATCATCGCATTGCTCCAGTGTCACCCCGTCTGTTCCATGTCTCTCATTTGGGTAAGTCTGCTTCACCTCTCCACCAATTTCACTCTATCATCGGGGAACTATATTTCTATCTCATCGAATTCTTGGTTCTCCCATATCTAATCGGGGTCACATAGGTCTCAATCCATATCCCTCGTCGGAGGCTTAGCGTCTTCCTCGGTTCAACTCCTTTATTTTATTGTTGTTGTTGTAGTTCTATCATATCATCATCTGAGAATTCTGAAATCTGAATCAGAATCTGAATACTGAATCTGAATACTTCTCCATCTTCAACTCCTTAACTTTTATTGCACTCATATCTCCTCCCATTTTCTTCTATTGGATATTTTCTTGTATCTCATCGGTGTTAGGCTTCCAGGGAATGGTCAGAAATCTCCCCTCCAAAACCCTTGATTGGCCACACACAAACAAAAAGAGAATATTTTAATTTCATATGGACCACCCATACATCCCAAGGGGAAAAGGACCCTGGGATGGAAAACTGCAATAAACTTTAAGTGCATTTTTCGGGTGCCACTTTGAAATATATAGTTTTATTTCTTTATTACCCTTGTCTCTTTATATTGCAATTTTATGTTTCCTTTCTTTTATATTTTACAAAACTACTGCCGAGAGGAATTGTTACAGAATGTATTTACAGTAACATCTGTTTCCTCTGCGGCTCCTTTTATGTCGTTTGCACTACGACAATGTCTATCTATCATGCTATTTAGATTGATAACGTAGGTTATACTAATATCAATCAATAAGAGTAATGAAGTGAGAAGACATCAGCGATTTTTTTTTCTTAAATTGTTCAAGTTCAATTAGGTCCCCATGAGCTGACAAATACTTGTTACATAAGAAGTAAAAATAAAGTTTTGATACTCACATCTGTGAATTTATCAGTGGCTGGGTTCAAAGATGTGTTATCAAGAATATGTTGAAAGTTTTTCAAGCTACCTTATTCATCACTAGCAGTGAACTCTGAAATTTGTGCTCTTATTTGTCGCTCAAATTTCAGAGCTTTTTCCTGCAATGTTAATCCAGATAGTGGTACACTTTTTACTCTTAACATATTATTTCTTCCATGACGTACAAATAAAACTTGAGGAAGCTTTATTTGTATGTCCTGGACCATTCTTATCTTTCAGCATAATTATTCTTACTTTTTTTAAATATCTACTTGATTGTGATACAAACCACATTTCAATTTATGATTTATTTCCATCTGCTATCATCTGTATTTTCTCCAACTACTACATTCTAAACTATGTTTCTTGTTACAACAGAATTTAGTTATTGTATAATGTTTATTTTCACCAACATAACGATTTACATTTTACTTTTAACACTTATTTTTAGCATATGACAAGCAGATGTTCGTGGCAGATGCCATGATCCAATGTTTTCAATGCAATAACTGACACTTTGCAATAAATTATGATAAAAGAGAATTAGGCAGTATTGTACAAAAACTGGATTGTTCACGAACTGGATACTCAGAAGTGCACTATAACTAATTTCTATAACATGAGTATTTCTATAACAAAGTTCTATAACGTGATAAGTATATAAATGAAAAAAGTTAGATATTTGAATTATAAATGAATCATGCTGTGTCCGTTAGAGCGTATATAAATTTTGAAAAAAGGTCATTAACGTATATATGTGTGTGTGTATAATTTTGTGATTCCATAAGTAATTTAGTGGTTTATACGAGCGTGTTAAATTGATAGAGTTACATATAATGTGTGTGGTTGACATTTACTTTTATCAATATCATATTTATTACATCGATTAATTTTGGTTGTAATAATGTGGGTTTGTCATCAAAATACTTATCGCACAATATAAAAAACATCAATGCTTTTTAAAGTTTGATATAGCAGAATGTTTTTAAATATATTTTCTTACCTTTTAATAAAGTGATAAAGCTAATTATATTGATAAATTTTATTACAACTGATACATAGCTACTGATTTACTTACATTCGATGGATATGTGAACACGTGATAAAAACTCTAAGAACTTTCAGGAAAATGTCAAAAAGACCATGTATTTGTACACTTACACCCAATCAAATAATTTTTTGCATGAAATACTTGAGTAAAAATTTAATCTTTGATAATTAAAACAAATTTATTGATTCATAAATGCATATAAGAAAATTCCTACTTTGACAGTTTGAGGAAAATACCATAAGCACGTTTGTAAATAATTTTTAAAATTTTTAAAGTTTGTGACTGATATTGTTAGCTTTTTTCATGTTTCTTCCAGTTATATGAGAAAAAAATAAGGGCATAATTTTTGTTTATTTCTTAAATTCATGATCTATTTGACAACTAGAAAAATGAAAATAGAAAAATTTGAATTTTATAATATTTCAGATAAATGTTATAAAATTTCTTATAACTATTCAAAAGTTTATTTTTTATATAACAAATAGTTTCTGGTATAGACTACCCGGTTTGTAAAATTTCCACCACAAGGAGCAGGAGTGATGGCACCTTATGCATTGAGATAAGTCAGTGGGTATGCCATAGTAACCCTGAAATTGGGTCTACGTAATTTAGAAGTGTGTACTAAGCTGAAAGCCCTAGGATTTGATCTAATACTCACATCGATACCATTTCACATAGGAAACATTGCGATCACGACATATACAAAGTAGTTCAGCTGCCATTAGAGAATATGACAAATCAGAATTCAAGTTCACTACCTTTCGAAAATGAGAATAAACGCCCTGTCCATCCAGGACACTGCAATCCACATTTTTTTTTGTTTCATTATAACTGCTTAAGTTTTTAATGTTCGATGTGTGATAATTATAAATATTTACTTTTACACTCAGTTCAAATCTCATATCATTTAAGTATTCTCATGAAATTATTAACTAAATTAATTTAATATTCATTTGTTAGAAAACTAAATAAAATAACTGATTATAAAATAATTTAGAGTAATATTGCTTCTATTTGGTATGTTTTTAATTAAACCAAATACGAATTATAAAATAAAGCAAGATACGAATATTTAAATATAAAGTAAATGTATTAAATATTATAATTAAATATTATAATATTATAATTGCTTTCCAATACGAATATTTGTTCATAAATAAGATACGTCAAAACTGACTTTTCCTCAAAAGAATTATAAACAAGCAATCGGCAAATATTTGCCATATAAAGCAAAAATGAATATAAACGTGGCTTAATAGGATGCAATTTTGCTTTTTCTCTCTGGTGTCATTCTGTAGGATTTTTCTGATTATTCCTTACAGTATTTTATTAACGAATTTTTTATTAAAAAATGCAATTTTTCAAACAACAATCGAATTTTTTTTAAAAATATTACTTATATTTTTAACCCAAAGTAACTATAGAAATAACACGAATGCTTTAAATTATGAGGACAAATATATATTATATCTAAAATAATGTATTAATTATACAAAAATATTGTAATCCTTATTTCTCACTAAACTCTACAAACATTAAAAGTAAATAATTAAAAGAGTGATATTAAGCCTCAATATATATTAATGATAATTCTTAAATCTAAAGCTTTAAAAGAAATTAATAAAATATTAATATTTATAATAGAGTGAATAAAATTGGTAATGTTGTGTTTGAAAAATTTTAATATTAATATAATATATGACAATGTGTTTATATAAATTCATATAAACACATTGTCATATATTATATTTAATAGGATGCATTTAAACTTTTTCTAATGTATATTAGTCAAAAGAAGAAAACTAACCTCATGTTATGTTCCGTAATATTCATACAAATTTCAAATTATTAATTTGAAAATAAATTCCAAATAAGAGGTTGTTAAGTAGGTGACTAACAAAATTTTGCAACAATGTTCGTGAGCATAACTTATTAATCCTATAATGATTAGTTCTGAAATATCTAAATATAAGCATTGATATATTTTTGAAAATACTAAATGCTTAGATCAATGACTTTTTCAACAGTCGCTAGAGTGTGAAAGCGATTATAGGCTATATTTAGATGATATTATAAATCCTTTTTGGCTAGCAGTTTTTAAACACTTGCTTACGGCAAAAAAATGCAGAAAATGGCTACAATAGTCATGTGTGTAATTGCTTTTATTTCCATTCATAGAAAAGTTTTGCACACCTAAATCATATAAGAAAATATGAAGTTAATTTATTTAATAATTACATCTTAAAGATGGAACTTCAGGAATCAACGTGCTTCTTCTAATTTCAGATGGATGTGTATTTCCTATTAAGAAAAAATAAGCATTAGTCTATGTCAAACATTTGTTTTTATCTTCAATTTTTTTATTTATTAAATTTTAAAAATATAACTGTGAATTTTGTTCATTTCAGCTTTTTTTAATATACTTAAGACATAGTACAAGTGTTTATTGAAAATTTGAAAGAAAATAAATAAGTTTATAAATAATTTTTTAAACATGATTTTATGAAGAGTATAATTTTCATATAAAACATTTAGTGCATACTAAAATGATGTCTAAGTTAAATTGACTTATTTACCAGAGGAGTTTTAGTAAATTTATATTTTATATTTCTCATAGACACAAATAGAAGATTTTAAGAACAAATGAATGTTCAAAGACAGATGATTAAAAACATGCATGTAGAATTTATAAATTTTCAAGGATTTTGCTAAATTTTATATAATATTAAAATATTTTAAGTTTGAATATAATTTTTAAAATAATATAAAAGTATGAATTAAATATAAGTGCACCAATTGAATTATGAGAAATAAATAGAAGCGAGAATATTATTTAGAAACATTGCAATCCTTTTTTTTAAAAATACTCCATTTTTGTTAAATTTCTAGATAAAGGAAATAATGTGTATATTGGAATATATTTAAATTTAGTCATATATTTTTATGCCTATGACTAATTATAATCTAAAAATACCTCAATTTCTCCTAAATTTTAAGATAATAAAAAGAAAGGATATGTGATATTGATAAATTAAGGCATCTATTTTTATAGCCAATGAGTAATTTTTATTGCATCTTAATATAATTATCCATAAGAAGCTAAGGTATTAGAGCAAAGTTGGAATAAAATATGTTAGTAATCGTATGAGAAATTTCTCAAAATGATTAAAAATACAGTCTTAATAAGGTATATTTTTCCAATTTTTATTAATTATAAGGCAATAATTCAAATGAAAATTATTCATATAACGATTATATCTTTTTTTCATATCCATCTTATATTTTTGGATTAGTGTTTCAAAGAGAAGTTTATGTTAAAGTAAAGTCTTAATTTTGCTAGCTTGTTAGGAGAAACTTATAGGATAAGAATCACATTAAAATTTTCTTATTTACATTGATCCTTTTCGTTTCCTAACAAACCTTGCCTAAATATTAGCAGATGTAGAACTGTAGACTATAAGACAAAAATTACGTAGGATTCCAAGAAAAGTAAGATTTTTTGGAATCATTGAAAACATCAAAATAAAGAATTAAAATTTATGTAACCACATTAACTGGTATGAACGTAAAATTACGTTATATAAGTAAGTTTTTGGCTAATTAATTTAATATGGATTTTTCAGGTAAGGTCTGAAAAATCCAAATTAAAATAATTAGTTTTTAATAATGGAGAAAATATTGAAAGAAATCAAAGATAACTCCAGTTGGAGAACCTCCTCGTATTTCTAATATCTTTGATTTTTTTATACAATGACTTTAAAACATATTAAAGCACACATAAAGATTAATTTAATTAAAAAAAATCTTGAGTAAATTAAACCACAAAAGATATAAAAATGAGAACTTTTATATTTCATATCTTAAATTATTATAACAATTAATTAATATACATTTATGAATAAATATTTTTTTATAAATATTGTTTTAGGTACTTTTATATTATTATCAATAAGGTATAATTTTTTGCATATACCATTGATTACAATATGAACATGTGATAAAAAGAGCTAAGTATAATATAAAATTCTAACCTGATAACAACATAGCTTCATTGAATTCATCTCTTAATATTGTCATAACTTCTTCTACACCAGTGGATCCCTGAAATTCATAATAAGAACATGAAGATTTTTAGAATTTGCATTGTATTCTACGTAAAGATATTTACTTACAAATCAATGATATCGTATAACAAATAAAAAACAGTTGTAAATTTTAACAACAGATGGCATTGGAAATACCATAATTTAAAAGATTTAAATGCCAAATGGATCTTAAAAAGAAAGACTTAAATTTGCTCAGATATTTGAAATAAATAATTAGGTTTCACATATATTCTTTTATTATATTTAGAAAATTAATAATAGGTATGAAAGAATGTTTAAAATATTATAAACTAGAATTATTTTGATAAAAAATGAATTTTTAAAATGAAATGTAGTTTTATGAATGTATAAAATGAGGTTAAATACTCGATCCATTTTTATGACATGCAAAATACAGGTATGGCATGTTGTTATACTTACACATATTTAACTACCTTGTAGATATTTAATATATATGTGCACACCACTTTTGATAATAATGTATTGTGAAAACTTCTTAATAGCATCTAAGATTATTGAGAGTATTAAGTAATGACATTTTCACAAAAATGCGCTGTTACTCATGTATCTAAATTAGTTATTCAATTTAAATATACCACCTAAATTATGCACAAGTAACGGTTAATAGTATTATTTGTAATGCCGTGAATAAGAAAAGTGTAATTTAACAAGCTGTAATTTTGATATAACACATACAGTTTAACAAAGGAGTAGATCATAATACTCATCATAAAATTCAATTTTTTTAGAAACGAAGAATGACTGCTTCTTAATATATATCAAAATTAGTCAAAGTAAGATTTCAAGTGCAAATCTTGAAATTCCAAATTTAATATCAGTTTCTATCTAACAAAGGAAAATGGAGTTGTTTTTCAGTTTTCTGTATGACCATTTGCTATCGTGGATGCTCAAAATGATTCATAGTCTACAACTTTGTGATATTTTAAGACGTTTCAATATTTGACAACGATCATCGTGGTTGCTAATTATACGTGGTTCATGTCACAGACAGTTGAATTAAAGTTTTTTATTCTAAAAAACAAAATCATTATTTTGATATTGAAATGTTTTTCAATTAAAAAATGAGAAAAATATTTTCGATATTTTATGTCCATTATAATGTTAATTTTTTAAACGCAAAAATATAAATTGTATTTTAAAGAAATCATAATAATTATAATTTTATATTACTATCATAATTTTATATTAATATAAATTGTGAAATTATATTAACTTTTGTAAATAATAGAAAATTTTATATATAGTGCGAAATTCAATTTTTAATATTCTAATAAATTAATTAATATTCCTACAATACTTATATAATTTAAATTTGTATAACTTAGGTATGTGCATTATTTAAATTAACGCGAACATGGTTTCTTTTGTGAAATTAAAGGTTCAAAATTTTCATCCTGTATGAGATAATCGTAAATATTTGTGTCATATTTATTCATCTATTTTACCGCCAAATACTGAAGAATTCCAAGATATATCAATGATGTCCAGTATCAGAAAGACACAGTTTTTAAAAATATTTTAGCAATAAATCATGAAACCGGACCAAGTTATCGTACCTAATCTCCATGCATTTCACTTGCAAATGAGCATTAAACAAAATAATTTCTGTGTAATAATATTCGAACTATGCCGAATCAAGTAATTTCATATACCATAGTAAGTAGTTAGACTCATTACCTAATATCAAATTTTATAAGGACCAAACAAATCCTGTCTTTCTTTGATCTCCAATCATTTATGGTTATAGTTAACTATCATGATCACTAAATTTTTTATACAAACGAATGACACTGAATAAATTTTTGTAATAAGATTAAAAATGCATATATATCAAGCATGCAATTCCATGTATGGTATATTAACTAACAATTAATATAGGAAAATATATATTGCAATTTAAAAATAGTATTCTTCATTTAACATCAAATTTTCCAATAAATTTAAAATCAAATTTAAAAATAAAACAAATTAATGTTATTAGCTGAAACTAGTAATTTTGAAGGTTAAAAACTTAAATTTTAGCTATATTGGAAGATTCTAGAAATAGTGTGATAAAGAAGTTACTTATATATTTTTTGTGTCCAATAAATTAATGATGCGGCCAAATTTCCTTATGCTTAATCTATTAAATAATTTGGAATAATGTTATTGATATCAAACTGAAGTGCGTTTTAATTTAATTAAAATTTTGAATGATAAATTCATAATAAATAATCGCTAACAGGTTACATTGTTGCAATTTTATACAAATAAAATATTCATGCATAAATCTCACATTCATTGCTAGCCCCCAAACGATTGGTCTGCCTACGAACACCATCTTGGCTCCACGGGCGATTGCTTTATACACATCTGTACCACTACGTACTCCACCATCTACGTACACTTCAATACGTGGTGCCACTTTTTTTACTGCATCAACAACAGCTGGAAGAGCATCGATCTAGAAGACAACGGAAACTGCTTTTCATAGAAAACTTTAAAATTTTGTGTTTCTTAAATATTTTAATGTACGAAGATAAAAATTGTATGAATTACAATAATCCACTTTAATTGCTTTCATAAAAATAAGTGATCAATAGACAAACATAAAAAATTTTAGAAAACCAATCGAAGCGAAATACTCTAAAAGACGAGTCAATAAAAATATAGATTATAAAATTCAAGATTCTCATTTTAAGCTATACGATATAATTTCAACAATAGAATTGAAGCAAAAATAAAAATTAATTTAAGCAAAATTGAATTTCAAATTTAATTGTAAAATATAAAACAGTGTGAGAAGAGGTATATGAAAGTGACCAACATGGTCTGCTTCATTAGTGAGTATCGACCCCATTTACACGTAAGAGCATGGTTTTTCTGACAAAACCAAAATGCAATCATTGAACGTTATGGCAAGATATTTCAATGTTATACTAAACATATCTCATTTATAAGTTGAAAGTATATAAAAATGAACTGAAGAAGAAAAAATAATAGAAAGGAGCATTTAAGTACTCATTCTCATTTTTTCATATTAATTAAAGAAATATAATGTCTTATAGTTAACTATGTGCCAATGTGATCAACACCCAATGATGAAACTGACTATGTTTGTATTTACTTCCATTTATCTGTTCACATTGCTTTTTTATTGTAATACTGAATATATCAATTTTTATTGAGCAACTTAAATTTTAAAAGTTTAATTTTGGTATACAAACGCACATATTTAGATATAATTAATACTATTCTTACGGTTGCTGGACTACCATCAAGCTGACGTCCACCATGATTGGATACAAAAATGGCTGAAGCGCCAGCATTTATGGCACGTATAGCATCGTCGGCTGAAAAAGTTTAGATTTTCAACATATTTAATGATGTTTAGATATAAATATTTGTGTCATTGAAAACAATAATTAATATCGTCTTAAACACACAAATTGAAGATAAAACATTGATTATCATCCCCAATCTCAACAAAACTTTTTGTTATAGATAGTGGATTAAAAATACACAGTATGTTTAAAAATCAACATTTCATATTGAAAAATGGCTTTGTTGATTTTTGTATTTTAAAAAATGGTATTGATTAGGTGATATTATTATATATTTTTATAGTTGAAAAATGTCGTGACTCTCGCCCTCAAACCATTAATGATATGGTTAGATGAGTTTCGTATTTAATATCATCTAGAAAAACTATAACTTTATGGCTTAAATTTATCAAAGAATGTGAAAAATTTCAAGAAAATATTAAAAGATATAAATGAAAAAAATAACTAATTCATTGGAATTTTAATCTTTAGAAAGTTATTGAATATTTTGCAAAACTTTATAATTTTGTAAATAAATAATGTAGTAATAATAATTTAAATAATTGATGTTTTTTAAACCATTGTCACTTGATCTATGAGAAATAAACAGGAAAGTATCTTTCATCCAATAGAAACCGGCACAAATATGTTTTGATATTTCTATGTAATTCTAAATACATCAGAATTTAATAAATAACGTAGCTTATAAAATATCATTGATAACTATTAATATATAAAAATTATGAAATTTTGATCTAAAATAACTAATTAGATCTGATTTGTGCTAGTGACAAATAATGAATTAAGTTGGAAAATGATTAATTTCATTGATTCATAATATTTAACTTCTTATCTAATAATGATTGAAAGATAGGCTGGAAAATATCATAAAAAAGGATTTAAGATAATTTATAAAAGAAATATTTACTGCATAAAAATCTGAAACAATTGTTTTATTGAAATTACTCAAACTGGAAAGATTTTGTGATTGTACCTAATCGTGGCATAAAAGTTAATGAAAAAATTTTACTTCGTTAGTTTAAACTGTAAACATTTGAGGTCCGTTTAAATAATGAGCTTACGCCTGTGTATAACTTGAAATGAATATTTTTTGAAGATGATAAAGAAAAAATATACATTAAATATAAGTAAAAATTAAAAATTATATCTATTTTTTTCTTTACAACACAAACATCTAAAAGAAAAGCAAATAAAAATATTTTGAAATTTTAAGAAATGAAATATGATGCTTAACCTGACAAGATTCCTTTAGCAATGAGTGGTAAAGATGTTACACTTTTTAACCATTTGAATTCAGAAAAAGTAAAAGATTCTGCAAATTTTATTGTAGGTTGCTTTCCAATGTTAGGAAAACTGAAATCAAATATGGAATTTATCAGTATTCTAATATATATATATATATATATATATATATATATATATATATATATATTTGTAGATGTATAAATGATTACTTGACAGTTTACGTCAGAAAATATTACTAGTATACTATTATACGAAACGCACCATTTTAATAATATTTAGCTTTTTTATACAAATCAAGTTTGCATATCGACAAATGTATTGCATTTGAGCCTGTCTAAGAAAGAGTGTAAGAAATATAAACAAAATTGTATAATTATAAAAACGCTAAATTTATAAGATAGTATTAAATATATATATTTAATAATTTTAACTTAAATAAGTTCATTCATTTTAATAGGTAATATAAAATGTTAATATTAGTTTTTAATGATATTCAATTTTATAAAAATATTATTATAATAAGTTAATTTTGTTCTTTATAGTCTGATTTTTAAATTAATATAATTTATCAATATTTTAATTTATGATACTATAATAATTATAATAATGACATTACAATTTTTATTGATATTTAGAATTAAAATTAAAAAATTTAATTAATATAGAATTTATTGGTATTCATTGTTGTTCAATTGTTAAAAAATACAGTTCTTGATCAGAACGTCGTTTAAAACAGTATGTTAATTAATGCAATCTTGCGTTAAGATTGAAATATACTTATTTCTGATGTTTAAAACTTTTTTCAATTAATAATAATGTAAAATAAAAGTAATATGAAGTTTATTTCTTTAAAAAAGTAAAAAAAAATCAGAAATGTGCTTACTTATTTTATTAAATGTTATTTACTCTTTGACAATCTCCAATTCTGTAAAATTTCTTTTTTTCTTAACATTTTTAACTGAAAAAATTTTAAAAGACTTTACATTTATCCATCAATTTCAATAATTTTAGTTTATTGAAAAGATTATAGAATTAGCACTAGATTTATGAAATGCAACACTCTTAACTGACGGTGTAAATTTCTTTGAAAATCTTATTCACCTTAAGTTAATCGTTCATAATCATGTGACAGATTAATAAAAATAAAATTACTGTATGTCAGTAATGTGATTTCTGGCATTGCAAGAAATGGTAGCATCTGTATTCGTATCCACTGTAACCACTATTGCTTTGAACCCTGCTCTTTCGGCTCTCTTCATAAGATCTACAGTAATACTGCGGTTCTGGAATACGTATGCTTGCATCCACAGTGTCAATTGCGTGCCAGCCGCTTCCTCAGCAACTTTTTCCAGAAGCGTATTCGCAAAATTACTCAATACCATAATCGTCTTCAAGGAAGAGAGACCTGAAAGAAAATCGTTATTTTGTAAAATCCTGTAAATTATGACATTAGCATTATGAAAATTAATTGAAGTTCTTGAACATTAGATAACTTAATAGAAAATTTTTGATTCAAATTTTAAGATTAATTTATAAATATTATACTGAAAACAACTAGTATCACACTTTCATAAAATGGTTTATTTCAAATGCATTGCTTAATTAAGAAGCTAAATGATATCTAGGTTTAAAATGTGGTTAAATTGTTAACTTGTGTCAAAAATGTATAAAAATAACTTTTGAAAAATAATATTTTCAAAATTAAATGTTATGAGAGGGTAATATATAGATCTCAATGAAAAACTGTGATGAATCAGTCTGATGAGAACATGACAACATTTGCTCTTCTCTACTTAATATGAAATTGTTTTAAAATCTATGATCTGCATGATGATTTATATGAGGAACATGATAAAAAATATCTGATAATTTTATCTGTCAACAAGTACAAGTTGGGAAGATTTGACTATTGAATTTGAAAACGTAATTTTTGAATACTCAAATGCCACTTAGCTCTCAGATTCCTTCTCACATTGTAATTTTTATCGCTGAATTTATTTAAGTTCTGAAATTTTTATTTAAGTGTATTTTGTGATGCATCCCAGGTTATATTCTTTGGAAAATCCAATGTCTCCAAACATGTCTGTTGGAAACTATCTGAACCTGCATACTTAGATGGTAATTGATAGAAATCGAGCACTGAATAATTCAATGGATAGATAAATACATTTATATATTTCTTTATGGCAAAGTTCCCCCGTTGCATAAGGAATCCTTCTCTTTATCTTAAGGTAGTGAGTTCTAACATCGAGCTGCAAAAGATCCACTATATTAATTAATGGTAATTGATGCACTAAAATAGATGGTAGATGCGGTGTTAAACGGTACTCTGGAGATGGCAAATCTCACACACACAAGTCTGGTGGTCTTCTGCTTGGTCATTGCTTCTAAATGACGAGAACCCACCTAATTTTGAAGTGAGGATTTCTCTCCTTGAACTCCCTTCAAATATAAGATGCTATCAATTCTGCTTTGTAATGAGGAAAATTGAAGTAATTATTGTGACTGGGTATTGAAATATAATAGTTCAAATGAAGCTTGACCAACTGAAAGCTTTAATTTCTTAATCGCTCTTTTATTGAAATTACTTTTTTAATCTGTTAATTAACAAAAAATTATACTTTTCTCTAGTGTAAAAATATATTTTAACGAGTCTCAAGAAATTCAATTATAATCACAATGTGATTTGATTTCTGAAATTTGAAGGTGTTAAATTTATCTGATAGAAAAATATGTTGAATCTCTTTATCATATGATAAAATAAAAATATGTATATTTGTTTGAATTTGAATAAATATAAATGATTTGTATTAAAATAATATCTTTTGGAATGTTATATAAAATGATTAATATAACAAAAGTGGCTTTCAAAAGGGACTAACAATATTATTTTATATATTTTACTTTTAAATTTTGCATTGGATTTATTTAATGAGTATTAAGAAGATAATTACAGAACACAATTGTAAATTTTTCATTTTATCAAATATTTGTAAACAAAATTTAAAAAAAAATAATTATCAAAACAAGTGCTAGAATAAAATAATTAGCTTATGTAACATTTCAATTTTTTAAACTTAATTTTTTAATTAAACTCAAAGGATCAGAATTTTACGTCTGAAAGCATAATTTCTAAATTATTTAATTTCATCGGTTAAATTAAAATCTTTTCAAATTAAGTATAATATATTAATCATAAATTATTAAATATTAATTCTAAGAAAGTAAAATTTGTAACAAACATAATAATTTTCAAACATATAATTATGTTCTCACATTTGAAGAGTTACTAGAACTTGTTGTATTTTGAAATCATGTTTATGTAATTCTAAACTTAAGGAAATAAAATACTAAATTAAATATTATAAATACCTATTTTTTCATGAAACTGAAAATCATTAAAGAACATTTCTACTTTCACTATTTTATAGCTTCTCAGAAATTATCAATGATTTTCACAAAAAATATGTTTACATATTAAACTTCCTTAATTACATATAAGCATAAATTTTAATTTGCTTAAACCATAAAATTACCTCTAACCGTCGCTAATTCTCCATCCGGGTCTGCAAGACCTTGCGCAGCAACTGGAGAAACACCAATGGGAAAGTCGACAGGGGATCCTAAAGCAGTTGTTTCCATGCTGCTAACGGAGATATCACGCAGCAATTTTGGTACAATATTTATTCTACAATAATAAAAATATAATGATTACGGGTAAATTTAATTTTAGTGTAAAAATACAATGCTATATGAACGATTTATTATGAAAATATTGGTTTTATATCTGATTAAGAATAGCACTTCTCTTCAGTAGCACTAAAAGAGTTTTCATATCTAGATATCATAAGGTAAAATAGTTTGAACAGTCATCATGCAGAAAATAGTTCACCCTTTTATACTTATCTGCAATACATTCATTTTAGAATTAAAAGATTGTAATATAAAATTAAATAGACCCATACTTTTAATTAAAAAAAAGTATTCTTATTTAACCAATAGTTATTGGTAAGTTTTGCCCTACATTAAAATATTTGCAGATATAATATAGTTTTAAGAAAGCCTTCATTCATCAGAAAGCCTCAAAGATTTAATTATACTTATATTTTCAAAAGTATAGTTAAATGATATTGTTTCTATAAATAATTTACAGTGGGCTTTTATTTTCTCTTAACAGTGTATAAGGTTACTAACAAATAACAATTCTAATCAACTAGTTAAAAAAAAAAGAATAAAATAAAAAAACTTTCCAAAATTAACAAGCTTTTAGAAATTTTCTTTCTTTCAAGGCATTGTACTTAATTCATAGTCACTACTATTTGTTTTTGTCATTTAATATATTCAGGTCCTATATAGATATTGTAATTTTTTAATAATTATTTTCTAAGGGCACAAAAAATTAAACATTCGAGTTTAATGTGCAATTTTATATAATACACTATTAATGAATGTTATTGACACTGACTAATTTTATATTTCAATAAGTTTATAAAGTAATTGATTTATCAATTACTTTATAAAGTTTACATTCCCAAAAACAAAACTAACAAAAAATATTTTTAAATATGAATATATGTCTTAATAAAAGTGTAAATTATTTTTGCATGAATAGAAGCTATGGTGCTTATTCAACTAGTAGGGAATTTTCATAAAACTAAATTTGAAGATAGAATTAAATGCTTAATTTTTAAGTTGTTTTAAATACAACTATCATAAAATTGATAGGAACCTCTTTGCTAAAATCTGAATACACATAAAATGATAGTTTTCGTAATCATCTAACAATGTAGATTATTTGATTCTTACTGAATATTAAACATTTTATAAATGCTGACGTATGTTAAATATTTATCTTTTTATATTAATGAATTTGCATTATATAAATACGTTGCGGTACATAATTTTAGTGAAAATAGTATATAATTTTTACCTTTTAAATGCATCTTTATTTTCTTTGTATGTCTGCCCTCTACCAGAATAACCCAAGAAATAATTCCTACCAAGCAAGGGTATACGAGCAGGGCCGCAGCGATCAAAATCCTCCACACGTAATAGACTAATTCTAAAATTATTTTGAAGTCATTATTAAATTGGCAATTATTTTAATTTCCATCTATTATGTATAAATGGTGAACACATATTATTTACGTGACTGACAAAGTTATAAATTTTATATAAAACAGCTTGTACTACAAATATTTAATACCAATAACTTTCTCAATGATGTAATAAAATTACTGTAATGTTTTTACTAAAAATGTAAAGAAAAATTCAAATAAATAGTTAAAAAATACTATTTATTAAAATATTTTCGTTACTGATAGACAGTTATTTTTTTCTAAGATATTTGTAAGATAACAAAAAAATTACCGATCAAAATCACAGTTATCCGGATGAAATTCTTCCCAGCATGGTATCTAAATAAAAAAAGAGGTATTGTCATACAATCATGTTAAGAAAAATATTTAATAGTTTACATGAAATCGGATAATAAGAAATAACCTACTTATATGGAACTACATCTTAAAACATGAAACATTCACAGAAATTTCGTTATTTAAGAGAACTTTTAACTTTGTGCATGTTGTAAATTTTGCATTTGATATTTTTATTATTTCTAGAGATCTAACATTTAAAGAAAGCATTACCGGATTATGGATAGTTTTCAGAACACTAGTTTAACCAATAATTTTTAAATGGTTAGGTTTAACAAGAAATATATTTTGGAAAAAGCTAAAAAAAATCCCACATTGTTGTGTATTGTCATGACTAAGGTATAGGTTAGATTGTCATTTTCTCTACGGTCAATTTTACACATAAAAAATATTGGGCTGGAATATAATTTTAAAAAAAATTTCACATTGCAACTGAATATGTATGATAAATGTGTTCAACTCATTGAACAGAAAACTAGGTATAGTTTCAACTGGAAACCCATTTTCTGACATAACTGAAAGCTAGATCGAATATAAAATCCTCAAGTACAGGTTTAATTATTGTGAAGCTGAATTTCATGGTACAATGCAAAGTTTCATGAAAGTTATGGTAGTAACCAACTTATCAAAAACCAACTGGTGACTAAATCAACTTTCTAAATGGAATACTTATTTAAAAGGTATTCAGACAATTATAAAGGGTTTAACATACTAGATGTATTGATAAATCAAACTAGCGAGGAAAAAATAATATTGCTTCCAGATCTATCTAAAATATGTCTAGTTTTTCGGTAGAATGATAGCTATTGTTAAACTATAAAAATATTTATAATTAATTAAATTATTAAACCATTTTATTTAGATCCCAAACTATTACAAAACCAATTTTTAATTCAAATCTTCGGTAAAATTTTGCAAATGTTCGTATCTTACTTTTTTGTTAAAAATTGCATAGTTTATATGTGATTTGGATTTTCCCCGTTTAGTCTAGATATGATTACCGAAGAATAACAATTTATATTTGAAATTCAGAAATCCATATTTGGTGAAATTTTAAACGCTTATTCGAGATAAGCAACATTATGAGTAAAAGTATTTTTTAAATTTTTAAAACTAGCAAATAGAAAATAAAATTTGGCTGAAACTGTTAAGAAAATATCCTTTAAACTAAAGCAATACATAACAAAAGTTTATTACTTCTAATTGATAACAGAATTGAACATTAAAATGTACAAAGAATAAAGTCTCTTAAGCAAATAAACATAAAAAATCAATCTAAAATTATTCAAAAAACACTGAAAAGAAAGCTTAAACACTTGAGAGCAATAAAAAAATTCAGATTATAATTTGCTGAGTTAGTCCACAGATAGATACAGAATTACACAAATATTTATTTAAAGTAAACTTTATTTAAATTTCTGGAAACACTAATGATTATAGTTAAAGAAAGTTTGAACGCTTCTTGCTATAATGGGTACAGAAAAAAACAACTAAAATTCAAAAACAGAATCTAAAAATATTAATCAGAAGTTTGATAAGGATAACTGGTGGTTTAGATGCAAGGAACAATCAAAAACTTGTAAAAGCAGTATTGTAAGTAATTATGTATATTTGGGCTTATTTCAAACTAATATATTCAAACTCTTTTTAAACATATAAGATCACTTCATATTTTAACATAAGATGTATCCATAATAATTGCTCTACACAATTAAGAAGTATTTATCGAAATATACTCCAAAAATAAATGCATTTATTCTTTTTAAGTTGAAAAATTCACATTTAAAAATCTGTGGCATAAGATAAATTTTAAAATTCATATAAAATTTCATTCTTTTTAAATAAATTCTGGTAAGGAAATTTATATATATATATATATATC
>JAPDSC010025752.1:0-11775 GCA_026290005.1 Latrodectus geometricus
ATAATTATATAGTAATAGGTGTTTCATTATCTCTAATCATAATTCTTTTAACTCCCTAAAGGGCAAAATAAAATAGTGGAATTTTAAAATAAGATAAAAAGAAATGTATGATATGAGCTGAAGCAATAATTATGAAAAAGAAAATGAATGAAATTTAAATAATAAAAACATGATTTTCTAAATAATATTCAGCATGAATTTGGCTATTTCATATCTGAAAAATAATGAGTAGAGAAGTCTATGAAACATTTTAAACTTGGTCATTGATATTTTCAGTATTAATAATTTTTTAAAAGCAATGTAAGAAATATCATCTTAAACTGTAAATTTGTTTTAATTATTAAATAAAATAGAGATAAATTATTTAAAATTTCTTCTTGCTTATGCAAGAAGAAATTTTAAATAATTTATCTCTATTTTATTTTATTAAGAGATATTGAATATCAGTATCATTTTTTAGGAAATTAAATATGAATATTCCTTTTAAGAAATGAAGACACAATTTATTTAAATTTTACATCTCATAAATACTGCTAGGCAATGAAAAAATGTTTACCATTTCTAAAATGGTGATAGTTACTTTTTTAACATTATTTCTGAGGTAATTATTAATGATTTTTGTATTTGTAAAGATATTGAAATTTACCATTCAGAAAAATTGAAAGTGAAGAAAATTTTTAGGGAAATAAATTTAAAAGTTTCACAAAATGGAATATATAAAATAAGACTTTGAAGGAACATGTAGTTTATTTGCAAAATTTTACCTCTAAATTAATAAATTTATAGTTTCCATCTGACTTACTGTATCCTTTAAATTTTACAAAGTGAAAATGTGTTCATAGATTCCAAGAATCCTGTTTTGTCATAAATTGAAAAGACAAATGTCAAGTTAGTAAAATGAAAACAGTGGGTTTTTTTATTCTGCATAATTAATGTTTTTTTATACGGCACATATGTAGATAAACAAAATCTCAAAGGATTATGAAAAATTACCTCTGACTATAGTTTTAATATAAAATGAAAATTTGAAAAGTTTTATTTCTTAACACATAAAATTGTTTCGTGTATAAAATAGTGTCATTAACAGCATGTCAAAATGATGTTTTGCATTACGAAATGAAACCTCTGCATTTCAAACTGGTGATATAATGTGAAATGGGAAATTGCACTTGTTCAAGAGAGTGAAATCAATACATTTTTAAAAATTTAAAGTACTAAATATTATTACTTTTTAAAAACAGTACATAGTGAGAATTTAGGAAGAAAGTAGGATAAATAATATTTTTTTACATATGCATTGATAATAATTTTAGAAAAAGAATAACATTTCTCTTTTCCAGAGCAAAATATTATAATGCATAAATTAATTTTATAGCAACATTACAGGGAGTTCAAATCATAATTAATCATCCTTTAAGTTAATTAAATTTTCAAAATGCATCATAATTTTTATCTTAAGTTAGCCTGAATCCGACATCTTGATATAAGTTTCACTTTATTCCATGCAGTTGCTCAAATTCAATATACTAAATTTTATATCAAATACTTTATTTTTATTGTTTATATTTATTAATTAATATTTGTAGGTTTCAAAGGATGTGGAAGTTTGTCTTTAGCAAGAACATCTGATCGTATGACTTCTTTCCGCCATATTGCAGCTTCTGCTGTGTAAGTATAATTTGTTATGAATTATTTCCATTTGTTTGTTATAATCATATGTACATTCATCACCAATCTTTTCTTAGTTTTCATTTTTAACAATTATTATAATTAACATCTGAAAGTAAGATGATAATGTTAATTAATTTTATGTTTTTGTGGAATAATATTAATAAATCTAATATCTGATCTGTCTGTGAAAAATTTCTTTATTAAATTATTTGATTTGAAAAATCGTTACAAGAAGTTCTAAAATATAAAATTTTATTTTGTCCTGAAATAGACCAATTAGCATCTGAATAATTGTTCCTTTAATCTTCTATATAATAATTCATGGTTTTGAATCTCATTTCAATCATAGATATGTGTAGTAATTTTTAAAAGATGTTCGATTGTAAGTTTAAATTAAATTAGCTGCTATGATGGTAGCTAATTTAATTCAAACTTACAATCGTATAACAAATGTATAAATGGGTAAATGATAAACATAATGGGTAAAATGGGTAAATGGGCAGCTAAATTATTATATGAGTCTAATTAACTAAACTGTTTAATAGTTATTGTCAAATATTAAAAATGAATTAATATTTGCAAAATTATTAGTTAAAAATAATGTATCATCATTGAAATTAATTGCAAATGATATTATTTTAAAATATTATGAAAAGTAGAGGTAATTTTGTGCCATAATTACTTTGCTTATTATTGAAAATTTCTCAAATTTGTAATTGAAAAAAATTGAAATCAATGGTGTAGTTTATTAAAAGTGGTGATTTATATGGAGTTTTTAAATTTTTTTTAAAATGTACTTATATATTTGTGTGCTTTAAATGTTACAGTAATATGTGTCAGTTTTTCATGATTTTAAAAATTCATGTGAGTCATATTTAACTATAAACACTACAATGTTATAGTTGTTTTTGTAAATACTTTATTAATAATTTTTATTTAAAGAATTTTTTTTTGTAACAATGTTTGGATTCTGTAATTAGATATATAAAGTGACAGCTGATTTATGTGACTGTGC
This sequence comes from Latrodectus geometricus, assembly GCA_026290005.1. Taxonomy (NCBI): domain Eukaryota; kingdom Metazoa; phylum Arthropoda; class Arachnida; order Araneae; family Theridiidae; genus Latrodectus; species Latrodectus geometricus. The sequence continues at coordinate 2,687 of JAPDSC010025752.1, forward strand.
AATTTAATCAGCATTGATTATTTGTCATTTCTATTAATATTCTCATTCAACTAAGGAATCTATCTAATAAAATCTATTTAATAAAGAATCTATAAAATTCTATAGTTAAAAAAGTATTTATTCAATTTCAATCTCATTTTTCAGTTTAAAGGTGTTATATTTTTAAAAAAATAAAATAAGTAGACTACTTTTTTTTGTTTTTCATCAGCTAGAAATATCTTTTCAGTTATCTTTAAAAGTTTTATTAACATTGTTTTTTCATCATTTTGCATGATAAACACATATATATATAAGTGTTCCATTAAAATTTTGATATTAATGTTCTTTGATTAAAATGTACAATACCTTTACCTGTTGAAATTTCTTTTCATTCTTTGTATTGCTTATGTTAATTTTAAATGATAATTTGTTGCATTATTCTTAGTTAAATTATTTTTCATTTATCCATATTTCTAATGATGTATTTATTAATATATTATTTCATAGAGAAATATTTCATAACATTTTTTTAAAGATTATAATTAAGTGACTTTTGAAATAAAACATAATCCAAACTGAGACGAAACACATTAAAAGCTTTTTATTAATTTGCTTCTTGAAGCTCATTGCAAGTTTAGAATTTATGGCGATAAGCAACTGTTGTATGTATATTTAATTAATCTTTGACATTTCTATAATCATTGTATTATGTTTGTTAAAATATTTTTCTAAATTTAAAATTATTAATTTTTTAGGGCCAGAAATATTGAGTGTCATTTATTATCACCTGAAGATGCACAAAAACATTGTCCTATAATTAGTACTGAAAAACTTAAGGTACAATTTGGAATTAATTTTTTAATTAATACTTAAAATTACAGTTATCCTTAATTATTAAACACTTAAACATAGGCAGAAATAAATTTTCTTTCTTAATTTTTCAATTAATACTTAGGATTTATTATTAATAATCATTAATTTTTTAATAATTACATTCTTAAGGGTGCTCTTTGGATACCAGGAGATGGTGTTGGTGACCCTTATGAAGCTATGCTTACTCTAGCCACTGAAGCTGCTCGCCTTGGTAAAATAGTTAAAAAAATATTCAACATTTTATACATGTATCGAAATATTTGGCCCATTAATTATCTCCACAGTCTAAAATATCTAACTTTCACTGTATTTCATCTACTGTTTCATTTTTCTCTATTTTGTTGTTTAAAATTTATATTTTGTAGTTTTTATTATTTACTTAGCTATAAGTTCAAAATAATGATTAAAATTACATTTAAATTATATTTTTAACTATTCAACATTTTATGACTAGTTTTAGTGTCAACAATTAATTTTTTTATTTAATATAATAAAAAAAAACTTATGTTATATTTTAATTTTTAAAGTTTTACATAATAAAAAAGTTTTTAAAGTTTGAAAAAAATACTTATAATTACGTATACATACATATAGTTTGAAAAAATGAAATTTCTAAAAAGAAAAGGAAAATACATTTGTTATACATGCTGTGAACATTATTTTTTTCTCACTAAGCTTCTCAAATACATATTTCGATTTAAATATTAATAGACAGAAATTATATCCTTTTAGGAGTAACAGTTGTAGAAAACTGTTCTGTTCAGAAAGTTATCACTGGTGATAAATTTGAAATTAAAGGTGTTGAAACCAATAAAGGATTAATAAGTTGTGATTTTTTTGTTAATAGTGCTGGCCATGTAAGTAAAGTTTATTTTTCCTCAATTATATAAAATTTTGTGTTCTTGAAAATTAGTTTCTATGAGTAAAAGAAGTTAAATTAAATATTTTTGTTTTTATCAAAAAAATTTAGTGGGCTAATCATATTGGTCAGATGAGCTACCCAAGAGTCAAAGTGCCTTTATATCCATGTGAACATCATTACCTTCGTACAATGCCTGTTGAAGGAATAGACCCAATGATGCCAGGTTTATTTTTTAATATTATTGCTTTTTTTGCATAATTTCACTATAGTTATAGAACTAACCTTGTTTATTTTGTGTTTCATTTTGTTATAACCTCTTTTTGTATTCAAGTTTATAACTTCTAAAATCCAATATCAAATTTTTTGTTTCAACTTTATTGTTCTGCTTATGTGATTTTTGTTTTCTCTAGCATACAGGGAAAAAAATGCAAAATGTTTTTATTCCTTTTGTAATTCAATTTAGTCATGTGAAAATTTAGACAATACTTTTAAAATTCTCAATTTTTTTAACATTTTATAATATAAGGGCACATATTTTAATGTGCACATGGTTTCTGTTGTAATTGTAAACTCGAAGAAACAAGTACAATATTAATTTCATAAGTCTCAAAAAATTGTTGATTATTTCATTGTGGATTGTTTATAAAAATTGAAATTCATATTTTATGAAATTATTTATAAGTTACTTTTATGCATAGTAAAAATATCTATGGATGATTTTAACTTGATTTTATGATACATAATGAAATTGTAATCATTTGTGATATTAGATTATTAAAAAAAATTTATTCATGAAGGTTTTTAAATTTGTTTTGTAATAGAAATTCAATTAAATTGTTTTTTAAACTTTTTGACTTTATAATACTATGATTGAATCTTATATTAGCCTTTCAACTCTAATGTAATTAATCTTACATTAGCCCTTTTAATTCTATTTGATTTATTTCTTGAATTGATCTTTAATACATAATAAGGTGTCTTAGTTACTGTAAATGTGAGAACATTTATTTCATATGTAAAAATTTCAGTAACGATTTTTAGCAGAAAGTATTAAATATTTATTTTCTTGCAATTTTTTGTATTTATTAAATATGGAAAATTAAACTGATATTTTAAAATATCATATTTATTTACTTTTATTTTCTTTTTAGAGTAAATCAAACTGATTTTTTCATAACATTTTTTCAAGGTTTATTTATTATGAGTTAATTATTTTACATTTAATTATTATTGTAAAATTACTTTTGTAACAAATCTAATCTATATATTTTAATAGTAAAAATTCATATGGAATTTCTATTTTCATTTTTGTAGTTATTCGTGATTATGATGGATACTTTTACATTCGTGAAAAAAATGGGGGATATTTAGCAGGTGGTTTTGAGCCTGTATCAAAGCCCTTAGATCTTAAAGAAATGGAATCGCCAACAGCTTTTAAGTCCCTCTCTGAAGACTGGGATCAGTTTCGTAAGTTCATGTTACTTAAAATATGACCAGCAAAAACATTTTTTAATTAACAAAGCTGATATTTACTTTTAAATTCATAAAATGTGTTTTGTTCCTCTGCGCTGAAGATCATTTTTATTGTTTTCCTGCGTAGACATTGACATTTCTCATTTACTGAAAATATTTGTTTTTTACACTATAATTTGTTAACCATAATATTTTCTGATGTTCGCTAGTCAAAACATTACTATTTTCTCTGAAATAATCTAAAACAATTTAAGCAAGTTTGCATATTTAAAATATAATAAGTACTTTAAAAATATTGATTTTCTTTCACATACAATATTTTTATCTTCTTTTAGATACATTATTAGAACAAATGTTATTTCGGATACCATCTCTTGGAAAAGTAGAAGTTGATAGCTTATGCAATGCCCCAGAAAGCTTTAGTCCTGATTGCAAATTGGTTCTTGGGGAAGCACCGGAGGTATTATTTGTTTTTAACTTTCTTATAGTTTCTTGCATTTGTTTTATCTTCAGTGTGCTAAAACAAATTTTTAGCATTTGATTGGATTTGAATCAATTATACTTCTAATTCTTGAGTTGCACATGCTTCTAATAGTTTAAATTGAAACAAAATATATATATAAGTGTAGTTTTTTTTTTTGTCAGTTAACGTTATAGAGTGATAAATATAAATATTTATTTCTGTATTTTATTTTTTTACAAAAGGTTAAAAATTATTTTGTTGCAACTGGTATGAAAGCAACAGGCATGGAAGCTGCTGGTGGTGTTGGCAAAATAACAGCAGAGTGGATAGTGAATGGGGAACCAAAAAGAAATTTATGGGATGTTGACATCAGAAGATTTTTAGGACTTCACAACAATAGATTATTTTTGAGAGACAGAATGGTAGAAGTACCTGGTTGGTATAATGGCTTTTTCAGTAATAAGCTGCTAAAATCCAAAAGAAAAATTTAATTAAATATCTGGCTCTATGAGTGTTTGAAAAGAAACAAATTTAAATAATGTAAAGAAACTGTTCATTTATTTTTAATGTAATGTATTAAAAAAATTAACTCTTTATATTAGTAACATTTTTTTTTCTAATTCAAATGTTAAGATTTGTTGCCTTATTAACAAGTATAAAAATATGTCAGTAGCTTTTAATTAATATTTGCTCTACTAAAGTAGGGTATATTTTATTCCAAAAAATTAATAATTACTCCCTATACCATTTAGAGTTCAAATATTCGGGATGAGAAGAAATGAAGAAAATGTCCAAAGTAAAGAATATGATTAACACACATACACAAACACATAAAATTCATTTTATTTGTGTCAAATGTGGGATATTAAAACCCGTAATTAAAAAGTTTTGTATAGTTAAAATGTTGGGCAATGTAATTGAAAGCAACTATTTGAACAAGAAAAAATGTTCTGATTTCATGCTATGATTGTTCTTTTTTTAAAAAAGTTTTTTTTACTTTGAAAGTTGTAGCTTTTAGTAAAAACTTTCTCTGTCAAAGTAATCAAATTATAAAATGAAACTTGCCTTTGTGATTATCATGTTACTGCCATTTATAAATTTAATTTTTCTTACATTTTGGTATAGTTAACCCAAAAATTATATTTCAAAAAGAGATTGGAAATGATGGTTATAATTTTTTTGTTAAATGATGTAATATATTAAAAGATTATTTTGTAGCAACATTTAATATATTGCAAAAAACCTTAAAAAATATGACCATTTAATATTGGTAGACTTCACTGTATTTCTGTCCAATGGAAGATTAGAATGAATAAAAACTTAGCGAAGCTGGTACATGCTGGAATATTTAAAAAATTAACTCCTTGGAATGCCTTAATAGGCTTAGGAAGCATGAAAAGTTCTGGAATTAGTATTTATATTTACTTGAAATCAAAAATTAGCATTTTAAACTCAAACAATGAAAGAATTTTTGCAAAGCTGATTATATAAATTTTGAAAATTTAATAGTATAAAATAATAACTGTAAATTTTAAATTGGATATTGGCTTCAGCTTATAATTAATCTGGTATATAAGTCAAAAAAGAATAAATTTCTATCTAATTAGTTTTAAAATATGTAGCTGCTGTCTAAAAGTCATATCAATAGTAAGCATTCCCAAATAGTAACTTGAATGAATATATTTGTTATTCCTAAATAGTTTTGTCAGTATTTCTCTATCTGAAAAGCTCATATAGTAATTTCACTTACAAGTGTCCAATATTTTGTGGTTTCATTGTTTATGTTGTTTTCATACTTTTTGTTCACTGTTTTAAGATTATTAATTTGTAAATTACAAAATTAATAATTAATGACATTATTACTATAAATATATGAAATAAATTATTAGAATTAAAAGTTCTATTGTAATGCTTATTTCATAAAGCAAATTTTCATTAATTTTGACGTTTTTTGATTAATTTATGAAACTTACATTCCTAATTTTTTATACTTCAGTATTTCATTTTGATTTGTATAATTTTAAATCAATTTTTTTAATTCAGTCTAGCATTTTAGCAGCTTTACAGCTTTTGTTGTAATTTCTCAGGACTCTTCATTTATGATATATGTTTAAAAAATGCATAAATTTGTTTCTAGGCTTGCATTACAAAGTTAAGTATCCTCATACAGAATTTACTACTGGAAGAAATGTCAGAATGTCTCCAATTTATCCCCGTCTTAAAGCTGCTGGTGCTGTATTTAGCCAATCAATGGGATATGAACGACCATGTTATTTTCGCCCTGATTTAGTTGGTATATGATATTTTATATTGGTTATGCTTTTACAATGCATTTATATTGATATATTCTTATGAATTGTGTCAACTAAGTTGATATTATGTATGTAATTTAATATATTGGCAGTAGATTAAAATATGAAAATATTGAAGTTTAAAAGACAAGTATGATTTTTCCTATTGCTTTGATAAATTTAAATTTTAAATTTTTTTTTTTTTTTTTTTTTTTTTTTGTAATACAAATATTATTTTGAATGATATTTTCCATTTATTTTATGAGTTCCATCTTATATAAAATTGTTTATTTGTCTTATTTATATACAATACGGATATCAATTTTGTGCACATTTTCCTTTATCTTTTATTTCTTATTTTTATTCAGAATATTATGAGCATGTTGATAATAATAATTATGTAGGTCAGTGTAAAGATAAAAAAATTTCATTTAATTTTCAAATATAAACAAAATAGCAATTATAACATTTCTTTCATGATGAAAAATTTGTGTCAAATGCTGCGACATGTTAGTAAAATGATATTGAAAAATGAATTTACTTTAAAATATTCAGGAAATGAATCTATATTTTTAATTATTCATCAAATTAATGAAATATTTTATTCATTAATTATTTTATTCCTCAAATTCATATGTTATACAAAACTTTATTAGGTTTAATTTCATGAGGAACTAAATTTTTCTTGAATATTATTTAGAACTCATTAAATTAAAAAAAAATATTTAATAGGTATTAAAATATTAATGACAAACGTTTTTAACTCATAAAGCTTTATGCTATAATTCTTTTCAAGTTTAAACTATTTTGATTTTCTTCTTTTATAATAACTGTTATTTTGACACTTAAGATATTCTTCAAACCAACAAGTAGGGTACAAACTATTAAACATTTTAAATAAAAAAATGTAATGTGGTATAACAGTTGCTTTAAATTATCTTTTGTAGTTGGCAGGATATTAAATTCAGTGGAAAATAATAAAATCTTAAATGATTTCAGATATATTTTAACATACATCATTAATTCTTTTTATTAATATTGAATTAATTTAATGTGGAATATAAAGTTGCTTATATTTATATTTTTTTATTTATGGAATTATTGATATTAAAATTTAAATAAATTTGAATTTTACTAAGAATTTTTGTGTAAAACTTTTTTTGTAATACTTTGTTATACTTTCTAACTTTAGAATCCAATAAAAATATCTTACTTTTTTTTGGCAGGAAAGGATATTCCAGAACATGAAATTCAGATAAATCCTTCTACATTTTTCAAACCACCTTGGTATGATTATTTAGAATCAGAATACATGGCTTGTAGAAGAAAAGTAGCTCTATTAGATTACTCTTCCTTTGCAAAGCTTGAAGTCTGGGTAAGTGTACGCAAGATATTTTTCCTACTACATTTTTGTTAGATTTTTAAAACTTTGAAATGAATGATTTAATAATATATATATATATTTATTTCTTTAGTAATTGTGTTTAAAATTTTGTTTGAAATATATTTTGACAATACTCAGTTCCTTTATCTCCTAACTTTTAATAACAGTATAAAAATATACAACCTTTAATCCATTAATACCTCCATTTATGCAGTTTTAGAGTTGTTTTTATATAAATGCATACTATACTTATATCCATCATAATTTTGTTCTATTTTGCATTGTATTTCTCACTAATAAATCATAGTTCTTAAAGAAGGATTCAATCAATGTTCATTACTTCAAGATTCATCGTTATTTTTAAACTAAAAAAATAATTAAATTAAAAAATCTAATGCAGCTATGCTCATTAAGGATTCATAAATGATTTTAAATGAATTCTTGAAATTAATAATTTATATAAAATTTATTTCGTAGTCATTGAATATATGTCATTATTTTATAAGTAAAAGAACAGTAATATTCAACTTAATGTATGGAGCATTAAATTTCCCTTCTATATCAAATTATGATGTTAAATAATACTTATTTAGTTTTGAAAAAGAGTTTAATATGCCAAATACTGGAAGAGATATCATAATTCTTACTAGAATTTCTTCGTTTTTTTAATTTAAATTATGTTCTGATATTTCCTCTAAAAATCTTAATGTCTCTACTTTTACATGAAATGAATGCTTTCAGTAAATAAATTTCCAGAATGTAAAACTGAAGCTTCACAAAATATTTCATTAAAAGTTGACATTAAAAAAAAATTACTCTCAAATTTTAAAATTACAAAAATGATTTTAATGTAAATTTATTTGGAATCTCTCTCTCTCTCTCTCTCTTTGCTTTTATATTTCATAAATATATAATTATTTCTGTATGAAATGTTAAATTATTAAATATTTATAAAATTTATAAGGAATAAAGTTGATCTAAATAAAATTTAAGTGCGAGTGTAGTATTTTTTATTGAAAATTAAATAAATGAATATGATTTTTCAGTCTCCAGGCCGTGAGGCACTCGATCTTCTTCAGTACTTGTGCTCCAATAATATTGATATCCCTAAAAACGCCATGGTGCATACTGGGATGCAAAATAAATATGGGGGCTATGAGAATGATTGCAGTGTGGCTAGAATGGATTATAACAGGTTGGTATTCATATGAGAAAATTATCTGCTATGTAAACAATTTTAAGCCATATACATATTTTATTATAATTTTTATGGCATAAGTGTTATTGCTATCATGCCATTGTTATAACTTTTATGTTATATATTCAAGAATACAATAAATATGTTTTCACAACAATATTTTTTAGCACATTAAAATAGGGAAAAGTGTTACTAAATAAATATGCATTAGTTTTTATCATAATTGGCATACTATTATTGAATGTGTGTGTTTTTTTTTTAATAAAATAATTTTAGTTGATGCTTTTAAATTTTTGATTTTTGAAACTTCTTAAATTTAATTAAAAAGGATCTATATATTTTATTTACTAACATCTATGTATAACATTTTATTATAACTCATAAAGGATTGACCTATGACTTTTACACGAATTTATATTAAAAATATACAATTAATGATTCAATTTTTTGTAATCGTATTTATGCAAACATTTCATTTATGTCAATAAAAAGTGCTTTTTTTTAAAAGTGCGTTTTTCATATTCTATATGATTTGACACTTAAATGTAGGAAAAGAACATATATTA
>JAPDSC010025752.1:11785-33576 GCA_026290005.1 Latrodectus geometricus
AAAACTTCTAATATACAAGTCATTTGCAATCTATTTAATTATTTAACTGCAATTTTAGTTTTACATATGTTTAAATAATTAATTAATAAAAGTGCTGAAGACAGCAGATCATTGATTACAGTTATATTAAAAATATACAATTAATAATTCAATTTTTTGAAATCATATTTATGCAAACATTTCATTTATGTCTATAAAATGATGAATATGATGGTTTAATTTGAAAAATTTCAAATGGCAACATACTAGTGTAGAGCTATTTCAATATGAAAACTCATAGTGGTTTTCGAACAGTTTTCTATAGCAGCTGCTCTAGGTAGAAGTTACATAAATAATAATAAATAAAAAAAGAATTAGGTAATTATCTAAGTAAGAAAAAGTTTGCATTCTTATGAATTGATAATCTAAATTTTGTACTTCAAAAAGCATGTGAACATTTACAAATCAAGGAAATGGCTCTAAATTTAAAATTGTAGAGTTGTCAATCAAACTGACCTTTTTAATTTTAGTTACTCCTTAATTATTTATATTACAATTATTTTTTATTTAACATAAAATTTTATTAGGAATCGCTGAATAACTATATCAATGATGCATAGAATTTTTAATGGAAAAATGAATAGATGTAAAAATATTTTTTAAGATAATTAAAAGTTAATAAAATTATGAAATATAAAAAGTATGATAAAATATTTTTAACTTTTTTATTTGCAGTTTTTTTAAAACTCCTTTGAACTTGCATAATTTATTTTAATGCATACTTAGTATCTAATTATAATTTTAATCATTGTGCATAATAATATTATCACAAAAGCTTTCTGTATGTAAGTAATATAAAAATTTAAGTTATATTTATTTTTATAACGTATTAATTGGTATCTTTTCTGACACTTCTTATGTTGAGAATTTTATAGATAAAAAACCTTTTCTGTTTTATTATAAGTAAACTAATATATTAATATTAACAAAGTTTTTAAATTAGCGAACAAACATTATAAACAAAGTAATTTTATGACTGAAAAACATTCTACATGTAAAAAATCATGATCATCCATAATAGTACCTGTACTATTCATTTATACTTGTATAAATTGATCAGTATGGAATATATAAATGTTACTTGTAAAACAATGTTACAGAAGTCAATTTTATTATTTTGCAAATCTTTATTTGCATTTACTACACTAACATAGATACTAAGTTATTTTCTGAAAGTGATTACTTTGGGCGAATGTATTTCATTAAAACCTTTTTAATTAAAACAGTCTTAAAAATTTTTCATAATATGAGTATTTGCTCTTTGTTACTCATGACCTTTACTCTTTAAAGATTCATGATTATATCTCCAACTATTCAACAAGCTCGGTGCCAAGCATGGCTTAAAAGAAATTTACCACCTGATAGCCCTGTTTTGATTACTGACATCACATCCTTATATACAGCAATCTGTATTATGGGACCCTTAGCACAAAGTGTTATGTCAGATGTAACTGATAGCTCTGTTTCCTATAAAGATTTTCCTTTCTTTACATGCAAGGTAAAAATTTTAACTGTTTTTAAGTCTTTTTTTTTTCTAATGATTATTTTGTTTTTCTGAAATTAGTTAGATAGGTAAGTTTGAATAAATGTATATATTTGTGATATATGTATATACATACATGCACACACAATTGTTTTTATATCTATGTAAATCAGATCTTACTTAGACAGTTACAGGAACTTTGCCAATTGGATATTTTTCATCTTTAACATGTATCACAAGAACTTCTAGTGCAAATGCTGTTTTATTTTGCATAATATTTTGAGTTTCTAATCACTTGATCATTTTTACAAATATGTAGAAAGGCTTCTATTCTCTTGAAAACTTACAATGCTAATGCTATGTTGTTGTTGCACCAGCATGCTTCCCTGTACTTGCCCTGAGTTGGGCTTTACTAGTTAGATAGAAGCAGCCGGGTGGTAATCTTCGTAATTTAGAAGTAGGGACCAAGCAGCAGACTCCCCAATACTCAGTCTACCACTCCCAGAAGTATCATTGCTAATTCTGTGTGACAGTTGAATCAAAATTATTATTGTTAATGTTTCTCTTAATAGTGTTATCCTTATTAATACTGAAATTAATCTCATTTCATTAATCCTGGTATAAAATGGCAACTGAATAATTAACATCTGAATCTGGCATCTTGTAAATGAATAATTAACATCTGAATCTGGCATCTTGTAAATGAATAATTAACAACATGGTCTTCAATTTAGTAGTTTGTGATTTCCATTCCCAGTTTGGATATGGACATTTATGAAGTTTCGATCATGCCTTTATATTTATTCAAAAAGTCCTATGATATTTTTAGTTCAAAATTAGTGTTTACTTTAAAATGTTTTGAAAATTTATAATTTTTTTTTAGTTTTCTTCAATATTTACAAGGTACTTTTTAATTGTATAATAAATAAGATTTAATCCTTAAAAATACAATGGAAGTTAGTGAAATTATAGAATTAATCATTGAAATAACAGTATTAAAAATGAGAAAACATATCTTTATGCTTTATATTGAGTTCATTTCCTAGAATGAATTTTATCTATCAATGACAGGAAATTAATTTTTTTTTTTCAAAATTTGAGAAATGAGCTTGTATTGTTATAAAAGTAATTTTTCAATTTTTATATGTTTGATGTATTTAAATGAGTAACAAATTTAATTAACATTTTACTATATTTCTCATGTAAATCTCTACATTTTTAAACACTCTGAATTTGACTTTCTATTTGTTTATACAAAATTAATCTTACAATCACACCCTTTTTCTACTTTTTCTCATTTTTGGGTAATTAAGTGCAGAAATATGTTTAAAGAACATAATATTTAAGTTTTTATAACTTTTTTGTTTATCTGCTTTTTACAATATAAATTCCAATACTTCTGATTTCTCGAAATTTCAGTGCTAAATAATTGAAAAAAATCTTCTTAGTTCAAATGTAATACAAATAAATATTCAAGCTGTTCTGTATTAATTTTACCTTATAGTTATTTCCTGAATCTCTGATTATATACATGTATTTTCAAATAAAAAAATGTTTAAAATAAAATTATTTATTCGCTTTAAAATAATGGAAATCAATAACATCATATATGTTAAAAGTTAGAGATGTAAATATTTGTTTTCCCTTAGATTTAATTAAATATGCTTTGTAAAATTTTCTTCAAATTTTACAAAGCATATTTGAATATCACTTATAAATCCAAAGTAGTAAATAATCCAAAGTAAATAAATACGTTTTTTATAAACATTCATTTGTAATATCTATAAAAATCCATTGATTTGCTTTGAGGATTATTGGGATTATACATTACTTCTTGTTAAATATATTTATTAGAATTTTTCTTTGTGACAGAATTAATGAAAAACTTTTGTAAATATTTTTAATTGGATACCTTGTTGAATCATTCATGCAGAGGTTTTTAGTGAATTAAATAAAGATGTACAAATAATCTGTTTCTTTCTATCTTGAAAGCAACATCAGGAAACCCAATCTAGTTCATTCAAAATTTAAACTCAGATAATTAATTCAAAATTATGAGTCGAGATAGAAAGCATTTTATTTGTTATGAGTTTTTTTATATGAAGATTTCTTTTTAATTGAATCAGTTTGTAATTAAATTTTCAGTTTAAAAAAAAGGAACTTGTTAGAATTCATTAAGAAATTAAATCAACATTAATCATAGATGTATATTCTGTTCAATTATTATTTTTTTATGAAAGCAATAATTGTTCATTTATTGAAATTTATTGCATTGTATATAAATAAAAGATAATTTGCATATCATTTAGATATATACGATATATTTGTAACAATTCATTGAAAACATTACATATTTATATTGTATCTATATTGTAAGTGAATACTATAGCTTAAACACTCAGAACTCCGTTAAGAAAAATAACTTTTTTACCATGATATCTATAACTTTAAGAATAAACTTTAATTTATAATGTTAGAGAAAATTTATATTCACAGAAAAGATCATAACTTAAATTTATTAACTAACTGTGATAAAATTTAGATTTTACAATTATATTTCTCTCAATAAATAATTTATACATATTATTCACTAAAATTAAATAGACTAAGATTTTTCTTACAATTTCTTTAAATTATTTTAATTTAAAGTATACTTATTTTTAACAGTATGGACATTAAATTTAAAGTTGAGTGAAATAAATGCATTAAAGAGTGGAAATACATGAATTTTGCTGCAATCGAGCAGTATACTGAATCTCTAGACTACACATTAAAACCTTATTTTCCAAAATTGCATGCAAAAATTATGATAAACACCAATTTGCATAAAATTTGTAGAATTAAAAAAATAGTTCTTGATGCAATGATATAAAGATTATTTTAACTTAATTATAATTTATCCTAAAGAATTATAATTTATCATTATGTATTATGCATTAATACAAACTTTTAAAATCAATTAATAAACTTTTAATGGTTGGTTTCTTGCTGCTCTATTAACATGTCATATCATTTAAATTATATAAGTTGTGATATTACAAGCATGACAACAAGATCTGAGTTTAAGAAATGTGGAGTATATGTGTTCTCATGTATGTATTTTACTAGCCATTATATTTTCAATTTTCTAGTAAAAATTCCTTAGATTATAAAAATATATTTTTTCTTATTTTTCTGTATTTTTAGGAAATGAATATTGGGCTAGCAAATAATATCAAAGTATTTCACCAAACTCATACTGGGGAATTGGGATATGTCCTTTACATACCAAATGAAGTAAGCAAATATATCTTTCCACATATAAAAGTTATTTATTTTGTGATAATATTTAAATATGAATTTTTCTGCACAAATTAAAAAAGTATCACATAGATATTTATTTTGATAGGACTGTTGTGGAAATATTTTCAATCAAAATTTTTAATTGAAAAACAAAATGACGTTACTTAACATAATAAAAATGCAGCTTTTATATTTTTCAAGTGTATTTTAAAAATTAAAGATGGTTACATTGACGAAATAATGAAAATTAATCTAAATTTTTTATTATTCTTAAGTTCAATATCAAAATTAAATATTTTGTCTATCACTGTTTTGCAAACTTTTTCTTATAAGTATAGAGGTTTTGACATGAATATTTCAGTGTTTTATGAGTCAGATAAACAGTTTGTACCTAAAGAAAATGTCAGTTTAAATTAGCTTGACTACTTTGTGTTTCAAAACTTTATATCGATGCTTTATTCTTGAATATTTTTTCTGTATGGGGATTGATTTAGTCTGAATTAATCTTAATGAAGGAAATATAAATTCTAAATAACGTTAAAAAATTATTAAAAAAAATTGAAAAAAATCTTCAAAGTCTATTAAAGTTATTAAAATTAATAAGACAAATTAACTAAAAATATTGAATATGATTAAATGGAGCTCAATTTCACAAATATTCTACTTGAAACTATGCCTTACAAATTCAAAAATGCAATAGTCTCATAGAAAAAAGAACAAGTAATAAGATTTGAAAAATATTATTAAATTTTTTGCTACTTGAAATATCTCTAAGAATCTTTATGATTAAATATTTCTGATGATTGAACTGTTATACATTCTACAAAACGACAATCATTTGTGGTAAAGCATTGTGGACCCATGTTATGTAATATAGTACATTGTACAACTGAAATAATATTGTTACCAACGAGGACACAAAAGTGAAAAGGAGATATTATCTAGTTCACTATCTTTAATCTAATAGCTCAACAGAATTCCTTCCTATATAAATCCAAAATTTCGTAAATAATTATAATAATGACACTGTTAATATATTTGCCAATTTAATTAAGATAAAAGAGAATTTTATGATCATTTCACTGATATTTCTTGCATTAAATGATAAAGTAAAATTTAGAATATGAAAAATTATTTAATAAAAACTAAGATTAATTAATGCATTATTTTATTACCATGAAATATAATTTTAAAGCAAAAGTGTACTGAAATATATAATCACATATGCATAAATTTTTATTTACTATATTCTGCTGGAAATAAAAATTGTATATATTTTCAGTATGCTCTTCATATTTATGATGAGTTAATGGAAAAAGGCCAAAAGTATGGTATTCAACATGTTGGTTATTATGCTTCCAGAACATTACGAATTGAAAAGTTCTTTGCTTTCTGGGGCCAAGATCTGGATGCTACAACAACGCCATTTGAATGTGGAAGAGTATACCGTGTGAATTTTGAGGTAACATAAATTTATGAGGAATGATCTGGCTGAAGTCCTTATTAATAACACAATATTTAGATCTCATTCTACATCTAAGTAAAAATAACATTCTTATAATGAATACTAAATAAATTTAAAAACTGAAAAATAAAGAATCAAATCAACAAAAATAATTTACTTGTTTTCATTTTTTTCATTTATACTTTTTGTATATAAATTTTATTACATATCTTAAGTGATTGCTGAAAAATCATTATTTTCTTCCAGAAAAATAATTCTCACAGTTGCTTTTCTTTTCTAAACTATTTTTTATTTGCAAGTTCATGCTTTGCATAATTTGCTGCTTTATTCATTTTGTTGAGGAATATAAGATGAAAAAACTGCTAAATTTGCAAAAATATAACTTCTAAATTTTATGGCTCTAAGTGTTTCAAAAATTTGTTTTTCATATTGGAAAAGAAAAAACAAATAAAATATAAAACTGTAAATACAATTCAATAGTAAAATTCATTCAACTCAGTAAATCATAAATATGTTAATTTTATATAATAAAAGCTATATATAGTTTCTAAAGCTCTTCAAATAGTTTCTGATTATATGAACTAGAGGGTTTATAATTGGGAGAAAAATAGTTTTGAATTTAGTCATCAAACCTAAATATAGAATTTTATATTTTCATAAATCCAATAATTTACATAATAAGGAATCAGTCTGCAATTGAGTGCCATGGAATTCAAGGCAAAGATAATTTGCATCAAAGCTTTTAATGTAACAAATTGCAGAAATTATCCACCTTTATCATATGTATGAAGTTCACATAGTTGACAGTCTTCTATTAATATTTTATATGGACTGTGCTTTAGTTTAAGTATGTTATGGGATTTTTTAAGTATGGAAATGTTCTTTGGAATTTTGAAAGAAGGTCTTAAAAGAACAATTAAATTTAGTATTTAGTTAAAAATGAGACAGTACTTATAAAAATACACTAAATATGTTTATCTAACAAAAGAATTTATTTAACTATTTCAAGTATAGAAATGCTCTTTGGAATTTGACCGGAGAACAATTAAAAAACAAGAAAAGAACAATTAAATTTAGTATTAAGCTAAATATGAGACAGTACTTATAAAAATACGCCAAATTTGTTTATCTAACAAAAAGAGCTTATTTTAATTTAGTTCAATATATAATGAAAACTCGTCTGCAGCGTCGTTGATTAAGGATTCATTAGTATGAACTGATGGAATATGAACTGTGATTTGTTTAGTTTCTACTACTTTTAGTTTAATGTTTCATACAAGATAACATTAAACATTGTTTTCTAGAATTAAACTCTCACTCAGACATGTTTTTTCCTTATTTTTAGGAGACATTTCATCTGCTAAAAATAAAAATATGAATTAATCTTCAATATTGAAATTGACAAAAATTTTATAAGTTTATAAGTAACCTTTATATTTTGAATGACTCCGAAAATTCCATTACCAGAGAATTAGATCTTTCACAATTGCTGCTTTTTGAAATTATATTATAATGTGTAGCTTTTAATTTTTTGTTTATAATTTTATAAACACTTTTTTTTTAAAAAAATTTTTTTATAAAAGTATTTTTTTGTATGTATTTTGTGCTCGTACTTGAAACTTTTGTGTCTATTTATTTTATATAATACTAATTTGGATTTTGCATGCTATACTTAAAAACTTCATAATTCCATGATAAATAAATTTCAAGCATGTGTGGGTTTTACAACTACTTTTCTTTTAAAATATAATCACTTAGTGAATGATAGTTCTGCTATACATTTACACCAATATATTGTTAAACAGCATTTTTGGAAATTCTTTGCAATATTCCATTCTTAATAATATATTTTTTATTTAAATTTCTCAGAGCCTGTTTTTGCTATAAAGAAATGTAATAGTAAAATAAAATAATAATAATTCTTTATATAATAAATTATTTTTTACTAATTATCTTCTTTTGGGTAAAAATGCCACCCAATTACTTGAATTGCTATAAAGATTTGTACCGTTCTGAAAATTTGAACTTTTTTTTTTTCTGATGAATTAAATGTGTTTGACTGATGGTAGTGTTTAGGTTATATTTCATCAGGCCCATTTATTAACGAAAATATTTATTTTCCTTTGTTAGCATGGGACTTATCTGCATGGGTGCAAGTTTTTTTTTTTTTTTCCATAAATACTTTAGGAATGGTGGTGCTTGTTTCTTTTTATCATTTTAATTATTTTCTATTTTTAATATTATATTGTCTTTACAAATTTATAAACTTCATACAATTTTTTTTTTTTAAAAAGTATGTAATTATTTTCATAGAAAGGAGATTTTATGGGAAAAGATGCCTTACTGAAACAGAAAAAAGAAGGCATTAAAAGGCGTTATATTCAACTAGTTCTTGAGGATCATGATAAAGAAGTAGATATTTGGCCATGGGGCTCTGAACCAATCTATGTCAATGGAAAATGTGCTGGTCTTACAACTACTGCTGGGTATGGTTTTACTCTCAATAAACAGGTATTTATATATTTTATCTTTAATCTTTGACTTTTTGAATCAATATTTTTAACGAATATTTTGGTAGTTTTAAAAATTTTATATCATTTTCAATATTATTTTTAATTTAAATTATTAAATTTCTAATTATACTGTACTTTTGGATATAATTTAGATTTTGCTAAATGCTTATATATTCTATTAAATTAATATATAAACATTTGTTAATATCAATTATAATATACATTCTACTATATAATTAATACTTAACAAACTTGATTTTTTTAAAAATTATAAATAAAAAAATATTTTGTTTGTTTACTTTGTAAATTAATTTAAAATGGGTATTAGTTATTACATTATTAATTTTTGATTATCTTCTGCTATATTTCAATTTATTGATTTAAGAAAAATGGACACAAATTAGTAAAATGCAATGGTGTCAAACTCCAAGTTGGAAATAAAAAAAATTTATAATGTTTTGGCAGAAAAAAATTTCTGCAAATATCATTTTTGAAAAAAAAATTCGAAATAATTTATTTTATATTATGAATCTAGCATAATATAAAATTGGAAAACAAAATGTGCAATCATTAAATATAGCATTATTCAAATGCAAGCGTTGCTAAATTAATTAATTGTCAAAAAAAAAAGTATAAAAACCTTAGAATTTTCTAAAATGAATAGTTTAAACTTTTATAGTTTTTTTTATTTAAATTTTAATCCAATTTTCTGATACTTTTATTTTATATCTTTCACTTTCTATATGTTATACCATGTATATCCTATGCTTTTATTTTCTTTATTGACATCAAAATCCTATTTTGATGTACACTAATTATTCATAAATAAAGAGAAATCACAAAAATAATGATAAAACAAATTATGCATGGAATTTCGTGAAAATTATATACATTATACAACACATAAAGTACAAAACAGCTTAAAA
The DNA here is from genome assembly GCA_026290005.1 of Latrodectus geometricus. Classification (NCBI taxonomy): domain Eukaryota; kingdom Metazoa; phylum Arthropoda; class Arachnida; order Araneae; family Theridiidae; genus Latrodectus; species Latrodectus geometricus. The sequence continues at coordinate 21,494 of JAPDSC010025752.1, forward strand.
AGAAATCACCAGACAATTATGGTGTTATTAAAAATAGCATAGTATGCAATTAACAAATGGAGGCTAAGTTTGTTATAGGAAAAGTGCCTTTAATATAGAGTATGATCCCCCCCCTTGAGAAACAATACAAAATATGTAGTGATGTGTGACACTCTCAATTATGTGGTCCATTAGTTGTGTGTGTAGGAAATGTGAGCCATTGCCCTTCCGAAGCAGTTGAAAGCCGGGTTACAGTCTTAGGAGAGGGATTGAGAGTAGTTACACGTTGTCCTACAGCGTCCCAAACATGCTTGATTGGATTAATATCCGGTTATCGAGCTAACTCAAAATGCGCTCAGTTGTTTACTGCTCAAAATAAGCATTCACAAAACAAGTGCTGTGTGGTCTCGCATTATCATGTTATAGCATAAAATCATTACCTATTGCCCCAGCATAAAGACACACAGGACATAATCTATGTAAGTGTGAGCATTAACATTTAAATGGAAAAAAGACAGAGATTTGTGCGTCCACCCAAAGAGATAACACCCCAAACACAGAGATTTGATGTATGAAAACGAGTTCCGCGTTTTCTCCAGATAAAAAAAGCACCTACTATCGCTTTCGAGGCTAAACCTGGACTCATCCGTAAAAAGAACAGTCTTCCATTGATCACGCATCCAGTGGACATGTTGATGTGCAATTGTTGACATTGCAAATGTTCCCGCCTATGCCATGACGCGAGCTGGCACAAATGACATCGCATAAAGACCCCATTCGTGAAGCTTTCGATGCACGGTTGATCTGGATACCAACCTTCTGGAGTTTGCAGCGAGGAATTCAGCCGGAGTTGTAGTTCCATTCCTTCGTGCTGATAATGATAAATATCGGTCATCGGTATTTGTGGTAGTGCGTGGCTGTCCTTGTCTGAACCACATGTATGCCAAATCCGTGGTAAAAAATTGTTGCTAAAGTCTATGAACCGCTGACGGAACTCGCGTTCAGACACCTAGCCACTTCTGACTTTGCCCTGCCTCTAGTTGCTCGCCATTAAAATTCTTCGGTCAAATGATGCCATTGTTACAATTTCGTTATCCCAGATTTTCTAACCTCAGACACTCTGAGACAGCTGCCGCTTTGCTGTGAGACATCCATTTTTATGCATCTCGCAAATGAAGTATTCCGACAGCAGCGCTACTTTTTTGCATAATGTCATATTTTTTAGCTCCTTTTACTTAACGAACGTATTCAAATTTCATTGAGATTGGCTTATTTTTGGAGAGTTATCGCTATTTTTGTGATTTTTCCTTAATCATTGGTAATTAGAAAACTTCTGTACATTCAAAAATCATTGAAGTGTTTAATTTTTGAAAATATTCCTTTATTTTTACTAAGCAAAGTTTAAAAAATTAAAAAAAAAAAAACATTCAATAACTGTTCCTTTTGTCCTTGATCATTGGGTACATAAGTAGAATTGTCAATTTCAAGAATGTTTCATAATAGAAAATTTAATTTTGGAGTAATAGGGCAATTTTTAAACGTTATTAATCTGTTATTTTTACATCTTTGATAATTTTAAATGTTATTTTTATTTAAGATAATGCTAAATTGAAATTTGTTTAAAAATTACATTGTTTTTTCAACAACTCTCCATTTTTGAATAGGTGTGCTTAGGTTTCATTCAAAATTTGGATGAAAATGGAGTTCCTCAAGTAATTACCAATGATTTTATTCTGAAAAGTGAGTTTGAAGTAGACATTTGCGGCACTCGATTTCCTGCTAAAGTGAACATTCATTCTCCAAATTTGTCATCTGGATTTGAATATGTGATTGACTCTAATGGCTATATTGCTACTCAATTCAATTCATAACATATGAGCTAATACTTTGTACAAAGAATTTTATTCGTTTATTCCTGATAAATTTATGTATTTATTGCAAATATATTTAATTGTTGTTAAGCATATTTCAGCTTTTATTGTACAGATATTAAGCCAACTTCTGTGATCTTCAGAAATAAAAATTGTTGATTTTAAAGTGTATTTGCAAAATATTTTAGACAATTATTAAGTTCTTGCATAACCACTTTCTAAAATTTTGATGTGTTAAATTAGATTATAACAAATTAAACTCAACATATTTACTGCCATTTGAATGATTAGGATTCTGATTCTCGGCTCAACAGTTCATGAATTTGATTGGTTAAATGTTCACAATGGCTCACAATCCATTTTAAACTGCAGGTCCAATTAGTCTTAATGTGAAAAAAGTGATTGTAGAGGGTCTAATAAACCAGTTGCATGTTAATTTTAAGAGCTTATTTTATCTTTGATGAGAAATAATTTTTAGTTAAGCATATTAAAATAATTAAGATAAATCTAAATGTTTATAGGAAATTTTTATTTATTTGTATGAATAACAAAACAATTTTATCTTAATGACCAGACAGCCTCTTTGCAAGTTAATATCTGTCTTTGAAAATTTCTTCACGAAAGCCTTAATTCATTTACGATCACCATTTTTTATCTCTTAATTTTCAAAAGGTTCGATAGTTAATTGATTCATAACAGTTTCAATGTTTTTTTTTATTGTAATATACTTAACATTATCAACCATTCATATATTCAATTTATTTTGTTATGTCAGGTTATTTGTTAGCTCTGTATAGGCCAAATTGTAATTTTTGCGTATTAATTTTTAATGTATGAAGCAATGAAAATGAAAACAATGATTTTTTTGACACATTTTTATTTCTACTTTATGTAATGATCTAATTAGTAAAACTTCAACAAATTAATACAAATACTCACAACATAGTTTTTATCACAAAATATCAACATGATTTCAATAGATATGTATGAGGAAAATGATGATTATACTCAATAAGCAATGAAAGGTAATACACTAAGGGGGGGGGGAACCAATGTAAAATATACACAAAAAATAGAAGTTTATAACGACTACTTTTTCACATTTACATCAGTTTTCTAAATTGGTTATCAAATATTGATTATAAATATAGTCCTAATTTGTAAATAAAATTACTGTGTAATTTATGTATAAGTGCATTTATTTGTTTAAATAATCATCAATATGATGTAGAATTTTAAGTATGAGAATATTTTCATAAAATATATTGGAGCGTTTTAATTTTGAAATTTGAAAAAAAATTAATGTTACTATTGTTTTTTAAGCTTTAAATATAATTTTTAATTGCATATATTTTTAACCACATTAATTTTATTATACAAATTATATTTCTAAAATATCTATTTTTTATGATAGCTAATATAGCCTAGAATGAAATTATTTATGTTTAGTATAAGAAAATGGTATAGTGACATCTTGCTTATAAAATTCTTGCTTTTTTTTTTTTTTACATTTTTAACAATACATCATTAAAAAACGTGAAACTCATGATTCTTTCAATCGAAATTATATTTTTAAATGAATGCTTTGTTATAATTTATAATCGTATTAAAGGTTATTTTATTACTATTAATTTTTCAGGAATGATAATATTAAATATGCGTTTGTTAACTTATAATTTGTATAGGCTTCATACACATTTACATTTTCTTATGATAAAGTGGAATACTCACAAAGTAGTTTACATAACATCACGAAGAAATTCTTCGATTTCTTAACATTAATCATTAGAACCTTTATTTACATCACTGGCAAAATTTTGCAATTTGTTGCCTTCAAATTTTACTATTGATGGCGGTTGAGAACCATTAGTAAGCAATGGTAAAGTATCTGTACAAACTGTCCAAGATTTTTCTTTTGTATTTTCTGATGTCCCTTCAGCTTCAGAGACTCGTTTTCTTGTAGGAATCAGTAAGTTAGTCCAGTTTACTGGCAGAATGCCTTTTTCTTCATCTTTTTGCAATGTTTGCTGGTTTCCTGCTGTTTCTTCACTTTTAAAATTAAAGGACTGGTGTATACCATCAAGAAGAACAGATGCTAGATATTTCACTTGACTGACTGAAGGTTTATCTGCAGAAATTTGATTTTCTGATACAGATTTATGAGATGGTATGGCATTTTCTAAAGGAACATCTGTAAGGCAGTACATTGATGCGCTAACATCAGATGGACCAGATGACACTCTTCGATGACCAAATGTAAATTTTGGATTTATGGTGTCAGTATCAGATTTTTCATAATCTGGTGGGCTTGAATCTATAGGAGAGGAAGGACCTGCACTTCTTGAAGCGTTACAAAGTTCATCATTTTCTTGCTTTTTTGATTTAGGTGGATGTACAGTAATGGTCATGGAAGCAGGATGTGGTATTATTGCACTGGGAGAAGCTCGACTTATACCTTTATGCACCAAATCTTTAAAGCTTCGTTTTTTTACAATGGAAGCCTTCCCTTGTTTGTGATGGCCACTATTTTCACCAAATTTAGTTACTTTGCTTTCACTACTACATCGAGCTACCTGTTTCTTTTTACTTATTAAATGACAAGAGCAAGCTCCTTCACAATTACAGGAAAGAGTGACTTCACTTTGAGATATCATTTTACCATCGCTCTCTTCTTGAGGCGCAAGACTAGTATTTGACTCATTTGTATTCCTCATGGCATTGAGTTCACTGCCATGGCTATTGTCCATACTAGGACTTGTATATTGGAACGAGTTTTGGACATCTTCCAAAGAATAAGGAGGTGCCTCCTGATTAATAGGTACGGATCCTGTTGTATCACAAATGTTACTTCTACTTAAATTATGCTGGCTCATCAGATTTTCTTCAGGTAGTGCTACTTTCAAAATCAGTGGATGGTTAGTATCTTGAGGAACGATTCGAGAATGGTTTGGAGCTCGCTGTCGCCTTGCAGGGACTCTTACTCCATTTGGACTATCATTTCTATAAGCTCTATTTTCAACTCCTGACGTACGAGATCGATTAGCCCTTGTCCGTCCACGATTAATACTGCTATAAGGAGGCGGTGGTGGAAGATACAACTTGATAACATCTTCATAAGATGGTGGAGGATCGTAATGAGGGAGATCTGATACAATTTGATGATTGGGAGAATTTTCCAAGTCTGTAAGATATTTAATGCTTTTTATTTAAATATTAACAAAAATCAATTAAATTATACAATTATAATTTTATGCAATAACAGATAATATTTAAGTTATCGTTATCACTTGTTATTCTGAATTGCACCATTTTAATAACTTATTTATATTCCAAGAGCTTAATAGCTAAGGATTATACATGATACTAAAAATTACTTAGTAAATTATTTCATTTATAGTGAAGAGTTTTATGTTTCAAAGATTTAACATTATATAAAATGTAAAATAATTAGCTGTAGTTTCTTGGTTAATGTTTTTTTCATTTATTGTCACTCTTTAATAAATTTTATTAATTTAAAGGCTTTCGTACATTTGTGGTTCCAAAGTTTTTTACTTAAAATGAATTAATATATCAAAACAAATTAGAATATATTTCTCTTAATCAGAACAATATCTGGTAAAATATTGTCTTAATTAAAGGAAAAGTAATATATTTTTACCAAGATCTGCACTAATGGTGTGCAGTATTTCTCGACTTATGGTATCATCATGTCTTTGGCGATGTAATTTGACCAGTATCATCACAGTTGTGAGTATGAACATTCCTAGTCCAGCTAGGCTTGTTACTAAGATCAGAGTGTTGGTGCCAGCTCCCGAACTAGATTCAGACTTTGGAAAATAGTAATTTGGTGTCATCGTTCTCCACCAATTGGCATCTTCAGGAATTGCAGTTCCAACATTAGTTCCTAAAATAAAATTAAGAAAAACAATTTATTCTTAGACTTAAATTCTCAAAATTATTATTTTTTTTTTTCTTGTGGCATACTTTTTACTTAATATTACAATATAATATACCTTGACATAAGAAAATATTTACATCCCCAAAATTACATTCAATAAATTTAATAAAAGTCTTCTACTCCTAATAAAATCAGTGTCTGAAATTTGTCAATGAACTTACATCAAAATTATTTTTGCAATTAAATTTAGGAAGTTACTTTCTTGTCTACTTTAAGAGGGTTTATGTGAATAGAAAAGTTATATAAGGTTCAATGCCCTTCCAATTGATAAGGCCTTGAGAAATGGGTTAAAGCTTAGGTGTCTATTGTGTCAATATATCTCATGTACATGCACATAAATATGATATTTCAGATTTTACAGAATATAAGAACATTTAAAATAGTTTGAAATAAATACATATTTTTTTATAATTGTTTAACAAGATTAATAACAAAATAAGAAATATAATTTATTAAAAATTATGTTCTGAATTATGGTTATGAAAATGTCCCGATATGAATTTCAAAATGGTTTTCGCATAAAACGATATTATTAATGAACCCTTTTATTGTAGAAAATATTTTACTATTTTGCATTTATGTTTGTCGACAGTCAAAAAAAGAAACTTGATATTTTAGTTTCACATTATGAAGATAATGTATTGTGACTGAATTTTGAGAAAAGGACTTATCCCAAATCGTGAAATTTGTTTTATAGTGTAGTGTTTCACCAATTTGGTAACCATGTTTGAAAAAATTTTTATTCATGAAGTAAATCAACTAATATAACAATTGTTTTGAAAAATAATTGAGATTATTTTTTTCATCATCTCGGTAAATTTTACTATTTTATTTTAGCTAAAATTTCATTTTTAATTGAACTTTCTCAAAAAAGTTAATTTTTCTGCTTAAAAATAAAGCCATATTTAATATATATATTACCATAACAAGATGCTTCGTCTGAGCCATCACCACAGTGATTGAAACCATCACATCTCAAGACAGTCTTCACACATCTTCCGTTGTCACACTCGAAGTCAGATGTTGAATAACATCCTAAAAAATAAGACAAGTCTTATTTTACTCATCTTGGACATAACTTTTCATGTTATTCATTGATACAGACACATATTTAAACCGAGAGAGAATTCATCAAATTGGACAAATTTTTTATTAAACATGTATGTATATTACTTGTAAGATATGTCCAATGAGAAATACATATAAATTACTTTAATATCAATATACATAAGCATTAATTTTAGGCACCTGTTTTGCATAGTTTTAACAATATATTACACTTAATCAATAAAAATCAAAGAGGGTCATTATATTTGACAGATTATATGTGTCTTATTACACTAATATTTTTCCTTCTCTTTATCATATTTCAATCTAATATTTTGAATATTAGTTTTTAAACATGTATTATTAATTCTACTAAAAACCCTTGACTTAACATTCTAATGTGTTTGACCAAGATAAAAAAAAAAAATCACCTACCTTCATATCTGAAAGTTGTATAAATGATTGCCAGGTGAGATTTGTTCGTAAAGTATCCTACTAATCGTATATAGAAACCGCTTGTTGCCGGCACCACAAATTCTTGACCCCTGGGCATTTTGTGATGTTGATACGTTGTGACAGACTCCAGTACAGGAGCATCGGAATGCTGTCCTTGGCGTATAGTTAAAGCTGATTTCGGGCCTATAATAATTTCAAATTAAGTTTAAGATATTTGACATAATATTTGAAATATATATATATTTTAAATATTTTATATATTTCAAAATAGTAATTAATTTTTGATGTCCAACTATCTTAAATTGACCCGAAGATTCTTTTCAATACATTCCTTTAAAAAATAAGTAACTTATTTTGAACTTTTTTTTATTAAGTTCCAATTTTGCTGTTATATAGCAAGGACTGGACAGTACAATGGTTGATATAATTTCGTTTTTGTAATTATTGAAATCAGTTGGATTTTAATTGATGTATAAGTCTGCAATGACATTTATTGGCAACCCAAAGTCTGTTCTTGATATTAACTTTGATGTTTTAAAGATGAATACATTTTCGAAAATATAATTTCCGATCACAAGTGAAGCAGTTTAGCTTATTTGTTCAACGTTCACTTTTTTTTTAACACGGGGGCTAATTAGACTAGAACCAACTGTTTAAAGGAGATTCCGGATCATTATAAATATCTATGCTCAAGGTGGAATCCGAACGCACAAACTAATGAACCAAAGACGAGCGCTAATCACCCGGCTGCCAGCTCGATCACAAATAGTGCAAGGATTTCAAAATGTTAATCACTTTAATTTATAAGGATATTTTTTTATTAATCTTTTTTCATGGAGGCGATATTTGTGAGGGTTTGGATTTATGCAAAACGTTTTAGTAAAAAAATTTTTTTTTCGCTGATATTAGGATATGGCAGATATTTCAAAGACAAATTATTCTACATTAAGAAATCTGCGTTTGCTTAGTAATCAGATAAAGTAAATTATAGTCAGCGAAATTCAGTTAAAAAAACAGAACCATTTTCGTTTTTGAAGAATTGCATCTAAAATTTATTTGTGTCTATTCTATATATAAATGATTAAAAAAGTCATACATTTTTTAATACAACATATATATTTTCACACGCGCAATTGAAATATGTTTTTTACTATTTACTCTTATGTCTTACAAATGTTCTTTCAAACTTCAAGATTGTAAACATTTAAAATACTAATTTTTTTTTAATTAATGATTTATTGATGGGAATATCTTTTAAGCATTGTTATTTAAAACAAAACGCATGGTAAATATTATAATTTGCAAATTACACAATAGACAATGTAAAGCAGTTTTACATTTTAATTATAAAAAAATTTTCTGATAACTATGCAATTTCGTGTATAACTTTTTATATAATTCATTAATTTTATATTAAAATCCGAATTTATTTCTTAGTAAGATGATTTTTTGTAGTTAAGTTAAAATGACCACAACTCTAATTACTGACCACTAATCACAAAAAAATATTAAGGTATTGGTAAGTGACTATATACCCAGTAAAAAAAAGTTTATTCTACTGTACTACTGTAGTTTAAGTGAGGTCTTGATAGAGTAAAATGACTTTGCCTCATTCAATGACAACAGAAACCATATTGTTAATTATCTAGTGCTCATATTGCCTAGTTTTTATCCGGAAGGTAATGTATTTTCTGCGCATAACAACTTCAATATCAGAAACACACACAAATACTTGTTCTGTTATTAATATTTAGTTCCTTTTGAAATTTAATTAATAGCATATAGTGTTGTTTTCCACTACTTATTAACACAAAAAAACTTACCTTCTGTAATAATTTTAATAATAGATTTTTTTTTTTTTTTGTATTCATATATGTTCATGTGAAATCGGCAAACTCCTTTGATTTAAGCTAGAAAAAGCTGCCATTTTTATTGTAATTTTATAAAAGATATTGTATTACCATTACAATATCGCCACTATGATGATTATAGATATCGGCTGACAAAAGATGGAACTCATTTAAGTGGGCATCTTATTTGTGATGAATTATTCTTAAAATTGTTGAATCAATAGAAACGCATACGTATATTTACACCAATAGAAAATTATGAATGTAATTTGGTGATTTTTGACCAATACCTGGAATCTAAGTACATTCCTTGCACCCACAAAAATCCACGCTTAGGAAGAAAATCGAATTTAAGAGTTGTTGGAATGAAGGCAGAGAATTAAATTTTCAGTTACCAACTCGGTATGTAATTTGGCATGTTAATATTCTAATTAAATTTAAAAATGCTATATTACATTATCTAAATATGAAAGTACTATAAATATTACGTTTAACATTCCTTTTTATAACATTTTTCGTGATGTATATGGGGGAAAAAACTTTCAAATCAAAGGATAATAATAATTAATTGTAAATGAATGCGTTGTTCATAAACTTTTCTTTATTCAAAATCCGAAACAATGATGTATTGGGACATCTTCTTACCCATTTCCTCGAACTGAGCCACTCGGATCGCAACTTGAGTTTCCGGAACATGAGAGTTGCGAGGCCTTATCAGCCAGATGCAGTCGAATGCTCTGATCGTGTTACTTGGAACCATGTTCATCATGGTAATGGCGCCGCCGAAGTCTTCCACGAACCCACCGCAATCTGAAATCACAACAATTACTCACTGCTATTGCGTTAAAAGATAGAAGCACAATACTTTTCTCATTAAAATGGCTGCATTTATGGAATAAGTTACAGAAACATTAATAAATCGATTCGAGGGAGGAACAGTAGGTAGATTTATTCTGCGATTGAAAACGTTCAATAAGACTCATTTTATATCAAATTCATACAAATTCGCTTTCAATTTTTTGTATTATAGGAAATAAATGTGGCATTTATATTATTAACATCATGTAGATTGAGATCCACGAAATAATTCTATCAAATTATTTTCGTTACGTTTTATTCCAGAATTTCTGTCCATATATTATTATTTTTTGTTTCTTTTAATTAATTTCACACAAGGATATTAAGCAAAGTGGGATGTTACATTTTAGATATGCAAAGTAAAATTTCGCTTACTTTATTAATTCAATTTAATAAGGAGTAGACAATATGATGTAGAGGATTTAGTTTAGTGGACGCTTGATAGTTGCAATTTGCACAATATATATTTGTTAATTGGATTGGGACCACAAGTGTAATCCACACACAATGAGTATGAATATCCACACACACTATGAATATCCACTCACAAGATGAGAATCGAAACAAGAGGTGAACTGAAAGCCAGAGCTATCCAATCAGCTGCCATCTTGGCGGCAATTTGGATTGAATTGTTTAAATTTAAACATCAAATGGGTCTTCAATTTGAACCACGGTTAAGGAACTAGGACAATATCAGAAATGGAACGCCCCTCCCTCAGCTGTGAAATTAATTACGCAAAACGATTCATAAATATGCTTAATCTCAACACTCAAAATTGATTGGATTAAAACAAATTGAAATTATCTCCTATAGGAATAATGCTTCCAAATCACGAGAAATATAGTAAAGGAATAAATAAGTGGTCACCATGCCAAAAGCATTGCTTGAAGGTAATGATACTTGAACCAGCCTCAAGTCAAATGGTGACATAGCAGGAACAATGACAATCTCTTAGAATATAAATAATTTCATTATAAAATTCATCTAATCATCACATACTATACAACGTGATCATAAAATAATGCATTATAAAAGTAACAGGGTCTTAAACAAATGCATATTTGAAAAGAATTCCTCTGAAACCTTTCTCAATCATTAAAATTATGGAATGCGTACTTAATGTACAAACATTGTAGATTATTTTCGCAGTTTTATACCAGTAATATTTACCTCAAGTTACACATTTAAATTATTATGGATGAACAGCCAGTATTATGCGATAGCATACCACTTAAGATAAATGGAGGAAAACAATGATATTATGAAGGACAAGCAATGAATGACGATTCCTATTGCCATCAACAGGGATGATGTTTTCAGAAACTGAAATAAATATTGAGAAATATGCAAATCCAATATTTTTTCAGGTGGTATCCCTTCATGTACACTTAATTATCCTTGTATAATTTGCACGTATTTTGCTCAAAGCTCTCTCAAACTTGCATGAGAACTCCCTTTGATATAGTCCGAATTTGAAAAATTTGTTAATTTATCACGAATAACAAATAAAATTTTACTATTAAGGACAATATTTTTTTTGTAATATGTTTGTTACTAAAATATAATCTAATAGATTGCTTTAATTAATAATGCTTGTAGCGGCTATAATTACAACTACTTCCCGTCTTGAATCTAAGTAGATGGCGTTAGACGCAGCAAGGGAATTTCTCCGATAGCATCCACTCGCTTCTTATTATGTATTAGTTTTGTTATTCTATTATTAAATTGTTCGTTGATGTGATTATGATTATGTTTGGGAAGTAAAGTAGTTATTTGTTTTTAATATCCTCATTTTCAGCGCTCATTTGAGAATTTTCACATTAATTCTTTGAACTTTATTATTTTCATAGAAAAATATGGAAAAATTAAAATAAAGATATTCATAATGAAAAGCATCTTAGTAATATTTATTACAGTATTTAATAAAAACAAATGAAAATAAAAATAATTCAATGTTGATTGTTTCAGAAATTATAAATTAGAGGATATTTCGAACAGTATCTGAGCAATGCATAGTCTAAAAGGCTTAAAAGTAATTGATTAATTTTTATTTTAATACATTG
>JAPDSC010025766.1:2029-12949 GCA_026290005.1 Latrodectus geometricus
TATATATATATATATATATATATATATATATATATTTAAAATTGTAACTTTAAAACTGCTTAATTCTTATATTCATAACAGGTAATACATTAGAGAAATAAATAAATTCAATTTTGATACATAAAAACGAGGTAATTCATGCAGAATATAGCTAAAAGGAATTTTTAATTATTATTATTACTTAATGTATCAAAATACATTATTATATATGAAATAAAAAATATAATGCATGTTATTCAAATAATAATGAGAATTAAAACGTTTTCTACACAATCCGAAATTAAAAAAATAGTGCTTTTATAGTTCTATTTTCGTTTTTTTTCATTTTTGTGCTTTTATATTTTAAATTTGATATGCTTCTGTGGAAGGTATCGGTTTGTGTAAAATTATGATACCTTTTTCAAAGTTACTAGTTAAATTGATTACTTTTTATTTTACATAATAATGATATTCTTATTTAGATAAAGTAATAAGTTTCCCCATAAAGCGATTATACCTGTTATTGAGAATTAATTATTTAGATAAGGAAATAACAGCTACTCCATAAAGAGACAATACTTGTTATTGCGAATTCTATTTTAAGCAAATGCAATTTATTGATTTTGATTGTTTATTTTTCAGAAAAATATTTATGGCTTAAAGCGAAAATTGAATTAGAAGACGACTTATAGAAACAAGAATAAAATACAAGATAAAATTTTATATTTTAATTTTGAATATTTCGGTCTTGATCTACACTTTAGAGGCGGAACAATTCTTAATTTCAATTTAGCGACATCATTGTCAAGATTTCTTTGTACATTTCATTCTTTTATAAAATATTATTTTGTGGCGACAGGAATGTAAATTTTATTGCACATAAACTTGGCGCTGAAAAAGGAGCAACGAAAAATCCTTCGCCAGTGTTAATTACTTTGAGAGTGGACTTCTGGAAAATACGAGGAATATAAAGCAGAATTTCATGGCTATGTTCTCTCTTTGGGTAAGAAATTAAAAACAGGAAAATTAATTATTTATGAAGATTCTTAGGAGGAAGAAGAAATGAAGAAGTATCATAAATTTTTATGAGCGACACAAAACTTTGGGATGAGAATTTCATTCTTGCATTTCAACAGAACCATTGTTAATAAATGAAATTTAACAAAATTGGAATTCGCATTTATTGTTGTCATATCTTTATAAAACAATTAACAAAGCATTCACTGAAATCATATCCTGCTTTTTTCATTATATTTAAAGTGATTGCAATAAAAATAGCCTGAGTCCGTGAAATTTACTTCTATCTGAAATTATGTTTATTTTCTTCTTAACTTGATTATTTATGGCTGTACTTGAATAAAGATATTTGCTTAATTCAATAACAACAATGGTAAATTTTTAAATTGTTTTTATTTAAAAGAATTATAAAGTAACTGTAAATAATGTTAATAAACTTTAAATTTATTTATTCACATAAACTGCTTAAATGAAATATACTGTAAACCATTATTATATAATTGTGTCCATCATTTTTCTTGTATATTTATTTATTTTTATTCAAAACTATAATGTATATTTTTATTCAAAACTAAATTGAATGATGGATTTTTTATTTCATAACATTTTATAACATATACATTAAAAATAATTGACAAAAATAAATTGATATTTTAATAATATAGTCACATAGTAATAAATAAAAAACCGTTAAAAAGTCATTAAGAAAAAAAATGATTTGCAATTTTTAGGTAAAATAATTATAAAATAATGTTTTGTGAAATTTATGTTATCACTAAAATAATACTTTTATTATCAAGTTAATATGAGTGATGTACATGACGTGTGTATTATGATTTTACAGCATTATGAAATGCAAATGTTAATAATTGAAAGATAGGGAATTAATTTTACTTGGGAATAATATAGATATTCAATTTAAACAGGAACTATATCAAGTTAATGTTTTTAATTAAATAATTATGAAACGGCTGAAAATGTGAAAATGAATCATATCAAAATCTATTTTGAAAATTTCTTATAAAAATGTTTCACCAATAATTTAATAAATCTATGCGTTACACACACACACACACATGTAGTATAAAGCAGTAAATACAATGTATAGAATATAATGAAAAAGAAAATATCTAGCAACAAACATTATAGGCAATCAAGTAGCTAAAGATTTACTTTGAAGATCAAGATAATTAAAAGAAAAAACTATACAATTTGATATCAATAAGATAAAATCAAGAAAACAATATAATACAATTATAAATTGGGGAAAAAAGGCATAAGGATCACGTCTTCATGAAGAGGAGATCTCCCTCCCGTTGAAGACGTGGTCCCTATGCCTTTTTTCCCTATTTGTATTATATCGTTTTTCTTAATTTTACCGTATCGGTATTAAATTTTATAGTTTCTTCTTTGAACTGTCTTGATTTTCAAAGTGCATATCATATACACTGGTGTGCAAAACTTAAGCAACAGGTGGTTTTTCTGTCATAACTCCACGAGAAATCATCTGAGGGACATGAAATTCAGACATGAGACACATAATTTTGTACTTAAAGGATGATGAAGGCATAGTTGCACAAAAATGAATTCAATGCATACAGTATGGAATCAAACAAAAATAGGCTTTATTGAACTCACAGTATCCCTGCACAAGATCATCTATCTAAGAGAAACAATAGCAAACAGATATTCCTTAATATGAGATATGCCCTCTCCTTATTGCAATGGTTGCTTCACACCGTCTCCCCATACTGAGCACCAGATCGTCCAGAAGTTCTTGCTGTAAGAATGTCCATTCCTCAATCAGCATCTGTTTCTGTTGCTGCGTGTTCCCCGGGAGATGCAATCATGCCACAATGCGTTCTTCCCAAAGCATCTCCCATACGCTCTATGGAATTTAAATCAGGGGAGTCTGCTGGCCAATCTATTCGAGTGATGTCTTCATTTTCCAGTAGCTGCTGAACAGCATGAGTCCGATGTGGCCGTGCATTGTCATCCATAAAAAGAAAATCTGCTCGAATGGCACCTCGGAACAGACGCACATGGGAAAGGATTACCTCCTGACAATAGTGATCTCCTGTCACAGAACCTCTGTCGAAAACATGGAGCTCAATCCGCCCGTTCAGCCTAATGCCTCCCCAGACGAGAACTCCAGGACCACCATAACGTTCTCTTTTTATTATGTTAATGGGATGAAACTGTATCTCAACCTCCCTCCAATTCAACTGGCGTTGAGAATAGCTTGTGGCACTGAAACGACTTTCATCTGTGAAGAGGATGCGACTCCGTTGATCATGTCCAGTTTTTGCACTCTTTGCCTCACTCTAAATGTTGCCGCCGATGTCGAGTTGTCAATGGAATCCAGTGTTCAAAACAGCGGGTGAATAGGCAACCTTTGTGAAGGCGTCTGGCCCCAGTAAACCATGACACTTGTCATCCCGTTGCTGTAAACAGTTTCTGAGCAATGGCGCTTGCTGACTGGTTTCAGATATTTTTTGCCTGCCAAATGATATAGCGATCATCCATTGTAGTTGTTTTCTTGGGGCGGCCACTACCAACCTTTCAAACAGCTGTACCTGTGGTTCTGAAGGTTTTTTAAGTCCGCGAAACGACAATTTTGTTGATTCCAATCTCTTCATCTACACTGATCACACGACGCTCCTCCTTCAGTTTTCCAATCACTCTTCCACGTGTGAAGTCGTCCAGGTGATTTTTTCTAGCCATATTTCCTGGACACACTCACTTGCACTTGAAACGAAAGTCTTTAATTGCTCCTCCGTTCTTCCTTTTATTGTAGGCGTGAACTGCGAGTGCCGAGCGCACGTGTTTTGCATACGCTCATGTCACATATGACGTTTTGTCACTGATATTTACATAGGCATGACCTTTCTACTGAGTTACGTGTTCATTGCACTGATCGCAAGAACTTTTTTTATGAAATTTCATGGCTATCTGCTTAAAATTTATATTGTTGCTTAAATTTTGTACACCAGTATATATATATATATATATATATATATATATATATATATATATATAATTGAATATACTTCAGCATCTTCTTTACTACGTGGTGTAAAAAGATTAATATCGATTAATGTGAGTGTGTGTGTGGGGGGGGGGTACAAATTTTATCTTAAAACATTCCTTTAAATCTAATAAGATGCACACTGGTTTGATTTTCAGGGTAGATTTCTTTTCTACTTTTAAAATATTTCTCACTAAGCATTATCGAGTAGCATTTTTATGAGAGGAAGATACGTGATGTTAGATAAAGAAGTGTGCATTGCTTGCCCCACATTATCTATATAAATAATATAATAAAACAGAAAAAAAATCTGGTAAAAACTGCATGGAATTCCCAAGTAGTTGTCTTAGAAAATGTTTCGGGAAGTAATAATAGGTTTATTTCGAGTACAAATTTAATTTATAACAATGTTTATATTTTAAACATTGTCGCCAAGGGCATGCGAGCCATAAAATGTTTATTTTTATTAGTTTATTCTTATTGATTATATATAGTTTTTGTAGTTTAAGTGATATATATATATATATATATATATATATATATATATATATACAGAAAAAGAATTTGATGATGGAAGCTTACTTGTAGAATTCACTAAGAAGTCGTCGTTTACTAATGAATTTATATACTTCATTTGAACATGAAATATAAGTAAAAATAAAATATGAAACAATGGTTTTTTGAAGTTAATTCAGAAATAACATGATATCAGATGTATATGAAAGTCTTTATATGTTTGGAATAAAATTTGTTAAATTCATTTCCACTTGAAAGCGTCAGAGACTGTAAGCAAAAAATAATTAAAACTGCTTATAAAGTATTCTTCAGAAACCTTTTAAATTAAATTTTGTTTTATATGTATATTTTTAAATGTTTTTAACTTATTTATGAGGTTTTACATATTGTCAAAGATAATTTGGTGTAGCAGCAAGTGTTGAATTCTGGCCGGTTGTTGTGCAAGTTTAAATTAAATTGTTTCGATTGGTGGTAGATAGGCTAAATAAGCAATTTAAGCTAATGAACTAATGAGAACCCTTGAACATCACGTGCTAAGTTTAATTACACATTATCGTTTTATAATATAGCTGATGGTAAGTACTAATTGTAAGAGAAATATGGGCCGCAAATCACCCCAGAAATGTAATGGAAATCAGCAGGGGTTTTTTCAGGGTACGCGCAATGCATCCTAAGATGAATACCATCTCAAAGCTTTCTATTCTATTTCTCATTTACTATCCTAAATCCTATGGCATATTTATAATAGATAGGTAAATCATAAAAAACCACTGCTGCGCTGTCAATGTAAGAATGGTGGCACCACTATATTGAATCCTCTTACCGCTACATTGAATCGCAATATCTTATTAGAATATAGCTGATGGTAAGTACTGATTGTGAGAGAAATATGGGCTTCAAATCACCTCAGAGATGTAATGGAAATCAGCAGTGGTTTTTCAGGGCATGCGCAATGCATTCTAGAATGAGTATTATCTTAAAACTTTCTCTATTTTATTTCCCATTTACCATCTTAAATCCTATGGTATTTTTCTGACATATTTATAATAGATTGGTAAATTATAAAAAACCGCTGCAGAGAGAGAGAGCGAGAGAGCTGTAATAGTAAGAATGATGGCATCATTATATTGAATCATCTTACAACTATATTGATTCGCATTATCTTGCTAGAATATAGCTGATGGTAAGTACTGATTGCGGGAGAAATATGGGTACCAAAGCATCTGAGTGATGCAATGGAAATCAGCAGTGGTCGTTAAGCGGACGCAAAATACTTCCCAGACAGAATACCATCTCAAACCTTTCTATTCTATTTCTCATTTACAATCCTTACTCCTATGACATTTTTTCTGACCTATTTACATTAGATAGGTAACATAAAGTAGTAGCACCGACCCACCCGAAGGTATACGGTGAATACATTAGATAGGTAAATCATATTCAACCTGCTGCTGTCACAGAAAGAATGATGTCACCACTATATTGAATCGCATTATCTTGTTAGAATATAACTGATGGTAAGTAACTGATTGTGGGAGAAATATGGGTTTTAAAACACCTCAGAGATGGTAATCAGCAGTGGTTGTTCGGGGCATGCGCAATGTATTCTATCAATTCTCCCACAACAGCTAAGGAACTGAACTCATGTAAAATCGAACATAAAGTTCTAATAATTGCAACGGTAGTGATAATTTCAGTTATTCAGATGTCGAATAATTCTAGGAGATTGGTAGTGGCAATTCTAGCTAATTTTTGCAAATGTATTTCCCTTTGATGTTCATATTAATAATGTTTGCATAAATAAATACAGGAATCAGGCAAAATATATGAACATTTTAATAGTAATATTTGCCTAAATGCTAATTTTATCATATTGCAGACAAATATGCTAAAATATAATTCTTTTATTTCAATTTCATTTTCATTTGAAAAAAACTGGAACTCGTTTTAATCCTTCAAACATCCATGAAAGAGATACACATGGATCAGACAGCGTCTGTGTTTGAAGCGACATCTCTTTGGACGGACGCACAGACATTCAAGTGGAAATATTAATGCTCACAAATATAGAGATGGCATCCTGGATGCTTATGTGAGCACTTATGATGATGCAATAGGTGATGCTTTGGTGCTACAGGATAACAATGCGACACAGGGTTCACAATGTGGATACTTATCTTAAGCAGGAAACAATTGAGCACATGTTGTTGCCAGCTCGATCACCGGACCTTTAGCCAATCGATCAGGTTTGGGCTACTCTAGGACGATATGTAGCTGCTCTCAATCCCCATCCTAGAAACATAGTCATGCTGTCAACAACTTTGGAAGACTAATGGCTCACACTTCCTACACAATTAATAATAATGTTTACAAGTTTCATTAAATTCCATGCATAAGATTTTACGTTATCGTCATTTCTTTGATTTTTCTTTTAACTAATGATAATCAGTGCTCAATATTTTAATAAGCTAAAACAATTTGAACAAGCGTAGTACATTTTATTTCTTTAAGAACTACCTTGTTTTAAAATAATTACTATATATCAAGTAACAAAATAATAAATCATTTCTTTTTGCATTGAATTATGTAATTAGTGTATGGCACTACAATTTTTTTAAAGTATAAGAAATTCTGTGGGCGGGTTCTTAGAACACAATATAGTAAGTACAATATATTGTAAGGCCTTTAATTTGCAGAGAGAGAGAGAGAGAGAGAGAGAGAGAGAGATTTATTATTTCTCAAAACAATTCTAACTATGAGTTCTTAAAGTTAAATTTCATGAGTAATAAATGAGTGTTGTGTGTGCGTGTGTCTTAAATTTTGATTTTATTTTTATTTTCTGAAATTCTAGATAATAATATAGTTTTTTTCGTAAAAGAATGCTAATTAGCTTTCTCATTCAAAAATACCAAAGTGGTAAATCTTTATATTACTGTTATTTTTAAGGATTTATTTTGAACAAGAATTTAACTCAGGCTCTTCATCAGAAAATTAAATTCATAGACGGATGTGCAAATCTTATGACATTTATACCATTCTTTCTTGGTATATAAATTTATTTGTTAAGCAGGACATATCTCCTTTCAAACCATTTACTGCGTGGTTTAACTGCTTAAAGAGTGAACCATTAATTATCACCGTCTTTGTATCAAGTGATAGAGTATTTGAAATTACAATTCGAAATAAAGGAACACGTAAATGCTTTTTGGTTAAAGATTATGAAAAATTTAAATGCACTGGGTGAAAGTGAAAAAATGGAAATAAGTTCTATGAATAATTATAACTATGAATAAAGGTTTTCTTTATTCGTAATTATAATTAAGGTTTAAATTGAAGGAAATAAAGGTTTTCTGCTAAAGTTGATAGGTTTTCTAATAGTAATGTATAGCAGTTGTAAATATTTATGTAGCTAGAACTTGTAATAGCACCAATATGAAAAACTAGATGCAAAACGAGATGCAAGTTCATAAACTAGTATATTTTTTGTAGAAATATGTTTTAAAACAAATGTCTTAACTCTTTTTTTGTCTTCATTTTATATATGTTATGCCTCTTGGTATGCATTTTCTGTATCACAATGGGAATTTTTACTGTGGATCACATACGTCGAATACAATATTTATATTTGAATAACGAGCTATTTTGCTTGACTTTATTAAAAATTTAGAATTTAGAAATTCTTTATTAGATTGGAATCAATTTTTTTGAACAAAGGTGAAAGAACCAAAGAAAAGGTCTTTACGTTGTAAATGCTTTAAAGAATTTGAGTTCTGATAGCTTTGATAACATACAAAACTTTGTCTCATAAATATGTTAAAAAGGAATTAGATAGATATTTTATAAAATTTAAATATTAATTTGATTTTTATTTATTTAAATTTTTATATTCTATTTTTGTGATAGAATTACCAAATTAATTGGTTTTAATGAACTCCGAAACTTCATAGCTTGTTTTTATCCCACATTGAATAAAAAACATGCTGTACTAATGATATTTTCTTTTCTTTATCCTTATTAGTATAGTAAATAAGTTGTATAAAATATTTACTGACAATTGTAAGAGTAAAAATATAAATAGTAGTCAATTGTAGTAATATACTTTACTTTATTTCAATTGAATTAGTACATGATGAAACCCAAGTTATAAGCAATTTTTACTTCCAATTAAATACTATAGGCAAGCAGAATCACTATATAACGTATATCTTTGATATTGTTAAATTAAAAGATAAAAATCTTTTAAAAAATTAACTGGTATGCATAACTTACGATATGATTTCACATGTATTTTTATATTAATAAATTTATTTTTTAATAGGGGAAATAGGAAAAAAGAATATACACACAGAGATTTCATTTGATTTTGCATTACAACTACAAAATTGTTCATTACAATTTTGACAGTTAATTTTTTTTTTAAAAAAAAGTAGTCACTACATCTAGTTTATAAAAGGAAAATAATTAAAACATGAATTTTTTGTTATTTGTAATGTCATTTAATTTAAAGACAATATTTTCTCCATCTTCATTCTGAGTGTCATAATTTGATGTAGATAATGATATGTTTCGATTACAAAAATATCATAAGTAATTGATACAATTAAGTAGATCATTCAAAAATATAAGTAAAAATTATAGTCGTAAGTGTTTATCAAACATAAAATTAAGTGCTTAAAAAAATTATTAAATAAATGATAAATTATATAAAGATTTTTTAAATTTATATAACATTTATAGTAAATTTACTTTTTTTATCCACCAATAAAAATATTAAACATACATTATATATCACATTCTTAAATAAAGTATTCATAATTTGAACAGCACATTTTACTCATCCAAAAAATTTTGAGTTTGTCCCTTATTTCTTCTAAAACACTCGATCATGTATTTGGCAGGTAACCTGAAAAATTCGAAAATAAATGTTTTGCCTATAAACTATATAAACTTAAAACTGTTCATTATTATAGGCATATAAAAATTAATAATTTCTAACTACTAATAAAAATCTAGTAATTTTTAATTACTAATTTTATATTTTACAAAACAGAAAAAAAATTCTTACAAAATAATAGACGATTTAGTAATTTATTTAAGATTAATTAATTAATCAATTAATGATAAATGATTAATCCTTAATTAATTAATGATAAGTGATAAGTAATGTCAATTTCTCAAAAGTTAATTAATGAATTAATGCTCCAGACTAGAATTCAAACATCGTGGTGTTACAGACAAAAGTATATTCGCAATTAAAGACAACGTAGTTCATTCATTCTTTGTCCATATTTGTCATCCATCGCACACTTGAATGGGTAAACCACTATGGTTTCTAAGTAAATAAAATAAAAGACTTCTTGCTGCAGATATGCTTTTTAGTTTCAAATAACGTTAAATGGTACTAGTAGAGGCTGATTGATGCTTAACAGACTGTAAATGTTGTCCTATTGTTTGCTGTTGTTACTTACGTCACATGGCGAAGCCAATCTCGACCATCTGAGAATGAGCAAACGAAGTCAAATAGAGTGTCTCCCATTTTTGAGCAGAGACACCCCCTCCACAAGGTGAAATACGGCTTTTGGCTCATAGATGGCAGCACCATCTGGGTCTTTATTATTGGGTCCAATTTAGAGATAGAAAGCCAGAGAAGAACCAATGCCTGGCTCCTAACACCTCTAGAGTTATTAATTTGGAATAGGAACATGGAGGCCATTGCGACCACTATATATTTCATGTGCCCTAGTCGAAATTAGTGAACACGATGTAGTTTTTAGTCAGCCAGGAATCAGATCCACAACCTGATGGTTGCGAGACCGACGCCCTAACCAACTAGGCTACCAAGGCCTTCTATTTTTCATGATGTGTTTGAGTAATCCATCAGTGTCATATATATTTGTCATCGCATACAGTAGTGTAAAGCGATCTGCATATACTTCTTGCGTTCAGTGACTGCACATGCGCATAACATTTGCTTTGTTTCATCCAATGCAATTACCAATTTCTTTGAAGTACAACCTGCAATTTTAATAAACTAATTTCTTTCTCGGTCAAGCTAAAAAATTTTTTAAAAAGATATTTGTGAGGGATTATCAAGCAGCTAAAGTATAAAATGCTTGAAAAAAGAATTCTCTAATAGACAATTTCTTCCGTTTAGTAGAGCTTTGAAATGGCATTACAATTGCACGTGATGTGGGCTATTGCTTCAGAGCTATTAATTTCCATACCTCATCACTACAAACTCATGATGTAAGTATGTTCAATAATTTATGAAATTATAATGTATATATATTGCTTGTTGTTGTGCTTGACTTGCTTGTTTCTTTCAGACTGTTTCATTTCGGTGGCCAGCAATGTACTTTAAACTTTTGACTTGCTTGTTG
>JAPDSC010025791.1:0-11014 GCA_026290005.1 Latrodectus geometricus
GTTAGGGTTCTTTGGACGACCACGTTTTCGCAGAGGCATAATTGGGGTCGCCTCATTGTCACTGTAAAGACGAAGGGCAGACGTGTGGTAGGGTCCCAGAATCTCTTCAGGATTATCAGGATGGGCCACTTCATACGTTGTCGGAGAACGTTGGGTTACCACAACGTACTGTCCGTCTCTTTTTGGCATGAATTTAGCTGTTTTCTTACGAGCAGCATTGCTAAGGGGATGCAGAGTTACCCAAACTTTATCACCAGGTTTAAACTGAACGGCTTTACGGCGTCGCTTATCTGCATAAACCTTCCTTTCATCTTGTTTCATTTCTACTCTTTCTCTTATTTCAGCAGAAATATTAGCCAGTCTTTTTAAGTATGGGGTGATTTCGGGAACAAAATTTTCGTTGTTTACAATAGCTCTGAAGTCGTTTGTCACATCATCGATTGTTCTCATTTCTCGACCGAATTGTAGGTAAGCAGCAGTTTCTCCTGCTGTATCACACTTAGCACTGTTCATGGCGAACCTTATTACTGGAAGCTTATCTTCCCATTGATCGTGTCGATCTTGAACTAAGATTGCGAGTCTTGGCTTCAAATCCCGATTTTTTCGCTCAACAGGGTTGGCCTGTGGGTGGTATACAGGTATTACAGCTTGATCAGTTTGCAATAGGTAACATAGTTGTTGCATCACTGCTCCCACAAACTGTGAACCATGGTCACTAATCAGTCGCCTGGGTAGACCATATCGTAATATTACTTCTTCTAACAAAGTTACTGCACATTCTTTCGCTGTGGCTTGGGTGAGAGCAAACAGCTCAACCCATCTAGTACAGCAATCTTCCACAATGAAAATCCATTTCTTTCCATTGGGACTTTCAATCAAAGGTCCGAACAAATCGATGGAAAGTGTTTCGAATCGTTGAGAGTACACCGGAGTCCTCAGAAGTCCAGCTGGTTTCTGGTTCGAAGGTTTATACCGATTACAATCAGCACAGTTTTTTATGTACTGAGTTATGTATGAACGCATTCCAGGGAAATAATAACGAGAGGCAATTTTGTAGAAAGTGCGTTCTGCACCATAATGTCCGGCATATGGGGAATCGTGATACTCTTTTAAGATTCTTTCTCGTTCCTGAACAGGGACTACCAGTTGGGCCTCTTCCGAGTCAGATTCTGGAGCGTAACGATATAAAACTCCCTGAGACATGATGTATCCTCGGTTGGTCCAATTCATGTAATTTTCATCTTTTGTTCCACTTTCGAAACAATCAATTATCTTCTTTATGTCTGGGTCATTTAGTTGTTCAGTTCTGATGTCACGTGCACTTCGTGATGGTAAGTCAACGACAACAGTGCATAGATTACAGGTTGTTCCTTCATGCTTGCACACAGGTCTGGATAGCATGTCGGCTACTACATTAGCTTTTCCTGTAATGTATTCTACCTTTAAATCATACGATTGGATTTGTAACGCCCACCTTGCAAGGCGACCAGTAGGTGATTTGAGACTTAGTAACCATCTTAAGGGCTGATGATCAGTTATAACTGTTATTGGAGATCCTTCGATGTAACCTCGGAACTTTTCCAAAGACCATATAACTGCCAAGGCTTCACGTTCTGTGGTCGTATAATTCCTTTCGGCTGATGTTAGCAGGCGGCTAGCATACTCGATTGGATGTTCTTCAGGGCCTTGTCCTTGAGTTAGTATTGCACCCAGTGCGTAATTTGAAGCGTCCGTTCTGAGAATAAAAGGTTTGGTCTCATCTACTTGTTTCAACACAGGGGGTGAAATCAAGTGTTTTTTCAAACATTCAAAAGCCGCTTGTTCTTCCTGTTCCCACTTCCAAGTGGAGCGCTTCTTAGTAAGGTTACTCAACGGCCTTGAGATCTCTGCGAAATTAGGAATGTAACGACGATACCAGCTACATGTTTGAAGAAAACTCTGTAACTGCTTTACATTCTTTGGTGAGGGAATTTGGACAATGGCTGTCACTTTAGCAGGGTCTACTTCTATTCCAGAACTTGTGATGTAATGTCCCAGATATTTGACTTTCGAGCAAGCAAAATGGCATTTTGCACGATTAGCATGCAATTTGAACTTTTGGAGTCGTTCAAATACAGCTTTCAAATCTTCTAGGTGTCCTTCGAAAGTTGAAGACATAACAATAATATCATCCAAGTATGTTAAAGTATTAACCTTTAATCCATTGCAGAAAAGGTCCATAAGTCTCTGGAAAGTGGCTGGTGCCGTTTTCAATCCAAAAGGCATTCTGGTGAATCTGTAAACACCAAATGGGCAAACAAAGGCTGTTTTGTCTTTATCTGGTGGATACATTTTTATTTGGTGGTATCCTGATTTTAGATCTATTGTCGACATGTAAGCAGTTTGCTTTGCACTTTGTAAAAGATCGTCCATTCGTGGTAACGGGTATTGATCTGACTTGGTAACAGCATTTAGTTTCCTATAGTTAATGCAAAGACGAAATTCTCCATTTGGTTTCGGAATAAGAACCACGGGTGAAGCATACGGTGATTCGCATTCTTCTATCACACCTGAAGCAAGAAGTGCTTCGATCTCTTTCTTTAGGATGTCTTTCCGGGCAGGTGAAAGTTGATAAGGCGTAGTAGCTACTGGAGGAGCATCACCAGTGTCAATTCGATGTTCGATGAAAGGTGTCGGGTCTCCCCCTGGACGGAAGCAATTTTCATACTGAGAAATGAGGGAATTCATTTGCTTGCGTTGGTTTTCAGTTAACTGTTCACCTTCGTCTGAACGAAGTAGGTGAGGGCTTGCTAGGGTAGCAGTTTCATTCAAGTCGCAGGATTGGGCTAATAGAGTTTCAGCAAACTGGAACCGTTTCTTTGGGTTATCATCAAAGTACCAAGTTCGATCTCGAAGATTTAGTACTATGCCAGTTTTCTCAAGAAAATCCGTACCAAGCAGGGTACGATTCCTTTTAGCATCTGGGAGAGCCATCAAGGTCAATGAGAAATGTCGACCTTCAAGTCCGACAGTTACACAGGTTGTGTAAACGTCTCTCACTTTCTGGGTACCGTCAGCAAGTGTCATGGTGAGACAGGATTTCTCAAATTTAGATCCTTCTTCTTTAAGGATTTGATATAATCTTTCACCAGCAATGGAATGGGTTGCACCACTATCAGCACATGCTGTTCCCGATATGCCATTTATCGTTAGGTTAATAATAGAATTCTGAGTAGGGGTATGTAAAGAATGAATTTCTATTTTGTCGAAATGAGTAGAACCTAAACTTGCAGAAGGATTACAAGTTGGACATTTCGTTTTAATGAAACCTGGTCTTCCACAACCATAGCAGGTCAACGTTGGTTTCTCAGGGTTGTTAATTGGCTTGGACCTATTAACTTTTTCAGAGCGAAATGTCTTATTATTGAACATTAGTTTTGAATCTTCATGTCGAGTATTTGGAGGTTTTCTTGTATCGGAGGAAGCTAGGTTCTTCTTTTGATTAATGCGTAGGGAATGATAAGTATCCAACTTCTCTACTAACTCAAGGGGTGAGTTTAAATCAGGCCATAAATCAATAAGATGCTCTTTTACTTCTTGAGGCACTCTTTTCTTGATTTGATCAGCTATCATAAGTTCTTTCAGCTGCTGAAAATCCTTAATTTGAAGTTCAGACAACCAACCCTCAAAATAACTTGATAATTCAAAATAATAATCACGCCAATTGTGATCAGAAGTTTTGCGATGCATTGAAAACAATTGCCTATACTTGTCTGCAGTCAATTTGAATCTTCTTAAAAGCATAATCTTCACTTTCTTGTAATCATTAAATTCTTCCTCTGGTTCTTGGGCTATAAGCCTTCCTACGTCAGCTGGCAATCGTCCAATCAAATAGGGAACCCAAGTTTCTTCAGGAACTTTCAGAAACTTCAGCTGGCGTTCAAAAAGATTGAGAAACATCGCCATGTCACCTTCTTCAGGATTGAATCGAGGGAGGATTCCTTGTAGGTCCAATTTTGGTGGATTGTTTACTACATTAGAAGTTGCTGCAGTATTTTGGATGATCCTTTGGCTTTCAAGTTGTAGTTTCAGACGTTCCAATTCAAAAGCTCTCTCCTTGTCAAGTTTGCTAGCATTAGCAGCTTCTTCATCTAATTTCTCTTTTTGGATTCGTTCTTCGATTATATTAGTTAACATATTCTTTACTAAGTCCTCATCATAGTTTGGTGACTTTGTGATCAAATCTTTTAATTCTAGGACCTTTAGACCGTCTGCCCCGTCTAACCCCATTTCTTGTGCAAGAAGCCTGAGATCTTCTTTACGTCCTTTTCCCAAATATGATGCCATTTTTATTTAAAGAAAACAATGTCCTAAAAATGCTAATATTACTTGGTATTTTAGAGTCCTATGAACCTGAATTTCAATAATATTTCACAATATACAAATTAACTATTAATATTCTAATAAAGATACAAAATAGCAACACTTTACTGCAAGAAAAATTCAATGAAACATTAACATTTGCATTAAATATAAAAGAACACGCAATATAGAAAGAAAAATTTGCTGTGGATAAATGCCATATACAAGTGATACGAAACAACCCTTTTATAAAAATACACTTGCTTAATACTCTTTAAATATTTAAATATTCTGAAATATTTTATTACATTTCCTAGATATTAAATGCTTTCGACACATTATATACTGTTCAAAATATCATTAAAATATATGCAATTTACAAGAAATACAAAGAATAAATTCTAATATCTTCACCGCTGCTATTTCCTTTTAAAAAAAATAAATTTATATGATAAGACACCAAAAATAAACAAAGAATAAAAATCTAATTGAAAGAAATATTACTCAATTTTGTTTTTGTTAATACCATTCGCTTGGAAAGCAACTAAGAGGAATACGAACATGAGTCATACAAAATAATATAAATCTTAACAGTGAGCTCGTTCAATCATCTATCATTACTCATCTATTTAGTTTCATTGGAATATTGTTTTTTCATTTCCGCTGTTACTCATTTCGAAACAGTTCTTTTTCGTGCATTTACATCAGATCAAATAATAAATATATTTGAGGCAGCAATATTTTCAACTAATAAATTCTGAATAACTAGATGTTATTTCCTTTTACTGCCAGGGTGGCAAAGATTAAAATGTACACTTTGATATTTAAAATCAAAACAAAACAAATCTACTTATCTTTGAAGTAATCCGCTAATGAAGATAAGGACTTTCCAGTGCCTATCACTTAGACGGTTTTCAGCACCTAGGATTAGGCTTAAAACCTGAGCCAAACAAAACAAGCCGCGAGTTGGGCGCCAATTTTTGTGGTGAATTTCTTTATGTTGCCGAATGATGAAGCTCGTAATCGTACATGAAACTATTTTTAATAGCCTACATTACAACACACCACACACAACACAAAACACTTAACATTGATATACATTGTAACACTCGTGGGCACATTTAAGAGACGTCCTGTCTCTCCTGTTGTTTTTATCAGACTGCCTTCGACTTACTTAGTTCTCCGCGAAGAGCGCTGTTATTAGGTCCGTTGCTCTGTTACTATGTCCGTTACGAAGTTATAATAGCCAACAATTCTACTACTGAATTACGAACGTTTGTAAAATATTCTTGGGGATCATCAAGATTTTAAAAGAAAATAACAAAAGTATTGTGTAAAGGCTGAGCTTAATCTAGTAAAAAAAAACTTAAGTAGAATTAAAAAAACATCTATTATCCAGAGAAACACATGTTAATTATAATCCTATTACATTGGTGGTTAAGTCGATATACCACGAGACATTCATGCGACCGTATAGTATTTAAGAACAACATTTTTATGCTAAAACGATTATTCGGGTTTTAATGTTTATACTCTAACATTAAAACGTTTTCAATGTTACATCCATGGATGAAATCTATTTTTTGCTTATAAAGATACCATCAAGGATGAGCACGAAAGTTTTGTGTAAGGAAGGCAGATAATGAAAGTATTTAGCTTAATTTAATAAATATTTAAATTATCTCTATTACCTAGAGAAACATATTATTGATAATTTAAGTAATCGTTATTGATAATTTAAGGCAAGTTCACATTACAAGGAATGCAAGTACATACTCGGGGTTCTCATCAATCCTGCCTTTAATTTTTATGAGCTAAAGAAGGTTTTCATTTGTCAATTTACTTAACTCATTATTACTATTTTGTTTTAGAGATGCTTGGGGCGCTTCTCAGAGAGGGCCCTTATTTATTTATACGGAGCTAATCTTGTCTTAAATTCTGATAATAAAAAATTTTACTTGTTTCTTTTTTATTAGTAAAAAACCTTTAATGTTCTTTTTAATTTAATTACAAGGATCAACTCACTTAATGCAGAGAACGTATTAAGTATTTTAGGTTTGGTCTGACAGTAATAAAAAAAAATTATACAGGAATTTTAGTTTGAAAAAATGCCTTTTAGACTGCAATTTTAAGGCGAATAATTAAAAGTCTAATATATATATATATATATATATATATATATATATATATATATATATATATATATATATATATATATATATATATTTGACACGACTTGTGTTTCTCATTGCATGATTGTCTCAATTGTCTGTCTTAATTTTTTCTTATTTTATTGTCATATTATTTCTCCTATGTGTTTTCTCCATGTATAATGCTATATTTACTATGCGTTATATCCAGAACTGACCAGAAACCTTTGGGGAAAGCCTAATTTTGGATTCCCTCGAGGAAATCAATATCTCTTTATTATGTGCATTTTTCTGCTCATAGCCTATATTAATTCTTTTGTTATAAGTCTCGGGTCCTTTTCAAACCAAAGATCTTGATTATATTGCTCCAGTCATCTCCCTCTCACTCCAGATAAGGACATTTTATTGAAATGGACTCCAGAATTTCCCACATTAATTTTTAATAAAATTTCTTCATCGTAATATAACTGTACATAAATGGATATGATGTATTGAAATTACACGTGTAATAATAATCAAAATAAAAAATTTTTATTGACAAAAAATATATTTAAGCAAATTAGATTTCTTATAATGAAATCATTTTTAAAAATTTACCTTTATTATTAATAATTAATATTTTCAGAAATTATAGATAATCATCTTTTATATAGATAAGAAATACATTAGCCCTTGAATTATAATCTCAATCTATTATAAGAAATAAAATCAATCGATGCAAATGATTTTGATAGAAATTCCGTACATTTGATATAAAAGAAAGCGGTTTAAGATATTTAGGAGCGTATTACGTTATCATTGTTATGAATAGCTTTAAAAATCATAGGAAAATAAAATATATAGCGCCATCTATTAGAAATATTTAAAAGTATAAGTGTAAATAAACTGAACTGACCTGCAGGGAAACAAGAAACGCAAAACTCAATCTAATAATTCTTCCCTTCGATTTTAACACATCAAATCAGAAAAAAAGATAATAGCTTATTTTTAAAAGTGTTTATTAATAAAAATGTAAAAATAATTAAGTGACTAGAGAACCTTCCTGATACGTATATGGCGACTTATAATCGTCTTATTTTTTACTTCATTTTGAAACTCATTTTTGTAAAAAACAAGTTGACAATAACTTAAACATTGTAGCAACCGCAATTCCAATTTATCGTCGCCTTTCAATTTTCAATTTTACTGTCAATAAATATGTTTGCATTAAAATGTATAATTATTAATTACAGAACCACAACTTTGTTAACTTAAGGTGAAAAGAATACTTCCTTCTATGAAAATTTTTGAAATATTCATACGAAGCATCGAATAATATTATCGTCACTGAAGGTTCGTGCATATTTCATTTATCATTTGTTCACTGCTTGTGCATATTCCTCTTTGAAATCTGTAATCTAATTTTTAGTGTAAATAATAAAAATCCTAATAGCAATTATGAATATATTTTGTGCAAATATTACACTATTTATTCGTTAACTTTCATTTTCCGTAGTTTCGATTTGCGAGAAACAAAGTATATTTATTAAGCATTAAAAAGTTTCAATCATTTTGCCTTGCCTTTAATTAATTTTAAATTATGAGTCAGCCACCTGTTAATCCCTCTGATATGGAGTATAGTTCTTCTATAACAAAATCAATTTACGCTTGCCTGTATTTTGAAGAGGGAATGTACCTCTTTGGATACGCCAACGCGATAATGTCTTCTCTAGATACTGAAACTCCCTCGCTTGTGTCGATAGAATTTTGTCTCCCCTGCTACAGATAAATACAAAATACTTTTGGATCACTTAATTAGTGAATTCGCTGATTCTGAGTTCAAAAAAATAAAAAAGTTAGTAACTGAGTTACAGCTAGGAGATGACAAGCCAAGTCAGTTATTGCACAAAATGCAAAAATTGTCGGATGGTCAATTTCAGGATGAATCTCTTAAAAAAGTATGGTTGCACAACGTTTACCATCTCAAATTCAAGCTGTTTTAATTGTTTCTTCAGAGAAATTGGATAAATTGGCTGCGATTGCTGATAAAGTGGCGGACGTTGCCTTACCCGCTACATTGTATGGCGTTACAGCAGTCTCGGATGCTTCTGGTCCTAGTTCGATACTTGAGTTATCTAAGCAAATTTTAAAATTAAAGCTGCAAATAGCTCATTTGTCATACTCCCATAATAAATCATTTCTTCTGCGTACGTCATCTCCAAGCTCGAGAATCACACATTATCACTAAAATAATTTTTGTTATTATCATCGACGTTTTCGGGATAATGCACATAAATATATATAACCTTGCGAATATTCAAGATCGCTATTTGGCGAAGGACTTAACTTAGCCAATAATCAGAAAAATAGAACCCATGACTAACGTCGTGACTTTTGGTCATGGAAACTTTAATTCTAAAAGGCATCGCCTATTTATATATGACGAAAAGCTCATCAGTGTTATTAACCAATTCTGGTGCCAATACGAATATTATTTCTAAACCAAATATATTTATGAAACCTATTTAATTTGAACTTTTCACTGCTAATGATCAGTGGATAAATACTAATGGACCAAAATTTCTTGCTCTTGAACTAAATTTATGAAGATCTTTTCAGTAGAATTTGTAATGGCAGATGTAAGCACTTCTATCATTGGTTCCGATTTTCTTAATCATTTCGGATTAATTATTGATATCAAAAATAGACGTGTTATAGACCAAAGAAAAAGTTGCCAATAAAAGGAAAATGTTTTATTGTATGGAATTTAAGAAAAAAAAACTTTATCCGACACCCTTAGTTTGGAATATATTGATATTTTAAAAGAATTTTCCAATCTAACGAAACTAAGAGAATTCAGTGAAAATATTAAACAATACATCTATACATTTCCTCATATAGAAACTACAGGTTCTCCTGTACATGTAATTTAAATTCAAAACAGTCTGTGGCTGCTAAGGAAGAACTTCCATACATCCTGAATCTGGGCATTGTTGTGCCTTCCAAATCAAATTGGAGTTCTTTTCTTCATATGGTTCCGAAAAAAAAACAAGAAGAATGTTTGGCGCGCTCTCAATAGACACACAAAGCCTAATCGGTACTCAATCAAGCATTAAACAAGTTTTACTGATGATTTTCAAAGATATTATATTCATTTTCACAAAACTCGGTATCCAAAGAGCGTACAATCATATTCCCATTCACCCGGATGATAGACATAAAACGGCGATAATAACAAATTTCGAATTTTTTCGAATTGGTTTTTATGCCTTTTGGGTTATGTAATGCTGCTCAAACTTGAATGCTTTTTATTCACGAGATTTTAAGAGGTTTGGACTTTTGTTTTGTATATTTAGACGATATTTTTATTGCATAGCCAGACCCTGGCTCCGAAAAAAAAGAAAAGAAAAAAGAAACACATTAGAAAAGTCTTAAAACGACTTGATTTCTAAGGACTAACTATAAACACCAGTATATGCATGTTTGGTTCAAAAGAAATCCCTTTTGTAGGTTATCTTATAAATAAAGATGGTATCTGTACCACTGCCTAAAAAAGTCAATATCATCGGCAAGTATAAATGACCAGTTACAGTTCATGGCCGTAGACACCTTTTCGGAATTTTGAATTTTTATCGAAAATTTCTACTTTACGCTGCACAGGTTCAAGCTCCTTTACATAAATTCCTTAAGAATACCAAGAAAAATGATAAGCAAGAAATTCCCTGGAAAGCAGA
This sequence comes from Latrodectus geometricus, assembly GCA_026290005.1. Classification (NCBI taxonomy): domain Eukaryota; kingdom Metazoa; phylum Arthropoda; class Arachnida; order Araneae; family Theridiidae; genus Latrodectus; species Latrodectus geometricus. Next base: position 10,205 of record JAPDSC010025791.1, read on the forward strand.
TTCGATTAATCAGCATTTGAGCAATGTGAAAAGCAACTAGCTGATGTCACCCTTTTAGCGCATCCTTCCCACGATGCGGATATCGCCTTCATGGTCGATGCGAGTGACTTTAGATTAGTTGCCTCCTTAAATGAAATCATCAAAATTGGTTTTCAACCTTTATGATTTTTTTCGAAAATATAAATCCTGAAAGCAAATATAATGCTTTCGAACTATTCTCAGTTTACGACGCTATTAAATACCATTATTAAATGCCGCTATTAAATAATGTTGAGGGAAGAACATTGATATTGTACCCTGATCATAAGCCTTTATGTTTTGCTTTTAATCAAATGAAGCTATCCCTCTTCATTTGCGTCTCTCATCCAGACTTCATCTTTCAATTCACTACAGATATTGATAATATTCCCACTGATATTTTCCCCGCATAGCTACGATAATTACCCCTAATGCTATTAATTACGAAGAATTTGCACAAGCTCAACAGATTGATAATAAATTGACAAAAATAATCTCATCTCCAGATCACTCTCTTAAGCTACAAAAATTGCGAATGCCTGGCTCAACAACAGAACTTTATTGTGATATTTTTACTGGTACGATTCGTCCATATGTTCCAGAACCTCTCCACCGGCAAGTGTTTCTTACAAACACAATCTTTCACATCCTGGAATACGTGTGACCACAAAAATTTGTTTGGAAATTTATGCGTAAAGACTGTAAAAGATAGACATGTGCTTGTATCCCTCACCAAAGAATGAAAACTTAAAGGCACACAATCAGCGATCCTAAATCGAACAGAATTGCTGA
>JAPDSC010025794.1:0-12411 GCA_026290005.1 Latrodectus geometricus
ATAAAGAATTCTTTATTAATGTGGTGTAAGACTGTATCTGTAAGACTGTGAGTATCGTATAAAGCTGCCTTTGATGAGTAATAAAGCTTGGATTTATAAAGAATTCTTTATTAATGTGGTGTAAGACTGCCTTTGATGTGTATTACAATTTGGATTTATAAAGAATCCTTTATAAGTATGATATAAGACAGCCTTTGGCGTATAATATAGCTTGTATTTGCCTAGGAATTGATTCCTACAAGGGCTGAATGGTGTTTAGAGAATATTGTACCATTCTTCATGGAAATATTGTGAAGGTTCTAAAGTATTGAAAAAATCGCTTTCTTTTAATAAATGTATTGATAAAATTTAAAAAAATTCCATTTATCCCTTTTAGTGAATCCTCATAATTTAATCTTTGAACTGGATGTTTCTAAAGTTATCTAAACAATTAAACCCTAGAGTTAAATGCAGTCTTTACAATGATCAATAAAATCAAATTAAAATAAATATAATTTGACATAAAGTTCTCTTGGGTAATGTTTCTCTTTGGTATAGTTTACGGAGAAGAAAGTGACAATTCAACATGACACTTGATGGATACATGAATGCCACATAATAGCTTCAAATGCTTCAACAACTTTTAAGATTACTTAAATGCTTAAGCTTCGAGTACTTAAGCGATGATCACTATACTTTGCCTATTCAAAGATAATTGATTTCAACTGTGATTAGTTGGTTGTTGTTGTTGTCGTGTGCCAGCCAGGCTGGCAATATGGGGTGCGCTGCTCCACTTTTCCAACTGAACCATATTTGGTGTGGAGTCCGACTTCCTCAGTACACACATGCCATAGGTACCCGTTTATAGGGTAGGCAACCATTCACATACACACAAAGTAAGGACGAAGACAAGAAAGAGAGAGAGAGAAAGTACATCCATGCCCGAGCCAGCCAGGATTCGAAACCAGGTCCCACCCATCTGTAGTCAGGTACGCTAACCACTAGACAGGTTGGGTGGTGATTAGTTGGTTAGTTGGGTTTTATGGCACAAGGTCCAAAGATGAACATGCTGCGCCAACAACTGTGATTAGTAATTAATTCGTTTATTTGTTAAGTTACCTCCTTCTTCAATGACATGTTGATAAATATATAAACTTCTTATATTTTGCTTATTTTTCACAATTTAATTATTTTTTAACATATTTGTTGAAGAATAGATCCTTATTTATATTTAGTGGCCAAAACAGAGACCACATTTCCAAGGAAATATCTGGATTTTCAATAGTTTTAAGGCCTAATATTCGTCAGTAAAGTATGGTAAGAAAGGAATTGTACTAACTTCGACAACCATATCAAATTATAAATTGTCCAAAATGATCTGGCTGTTTGGTTATAATAGCATTTAGCAAATTAATTAATTGACGCAGTCTTTGTTTCCTCCGCTCTCATTTATTATGCACCAAACTGATAATTGAGCGATTATATTTATGACCTTCATTTCTGTAGGTTGTAAGTTCGATTCCCATTTCAGGCATAGCTGTTTATAATGGCTCAGAGTCTATTTTATATCGTAGTTAAGTGTTCAATTAGCTCTCGACAGCAAAAAAGAATCATAAAATGACAAATTAACGAACTTACTTTTATCAAACTCGTAAATATTAATTCGCCTTATTTTTAAAAATCTAAATTCCTTCATTTGAGTAATTCTTTTTTAATTGAAAAAAAAATCATTTTTGAAAAAAAAATTATATATTAAAATTTACACATGTGTTGAGAACTACTGCAAAATAATCATTCAAAGCCCAGCTGTAAACAAACTTCTTTCAATTCAAATCACTTTGAGTGGAAGGTACATTAGGTCAACTGAATTTAAAACAAATGTCTTCCAGTTCCGCTCGGGGTTCTTTATAAAAGAGGAAAACACCCCTTTGATTCATCACTTCGACAGCAACCAAAACATCGTCTTAAGAGAGATCAAATGGATGACGTACTCCTCTGGGTTGCCTCAACCTCAGCCCTGAAAAACTTCCTCGCTCCTTAAGGGGGCTATAAATATTCATCCGGCAATCACGCGCATGATGAACGAGGGTTTGTATTTGCCGGATAGACGAGCGCCGGGGCCCATCCAATTACTGTACCCTGTCTTGACTGGTGATGAAGTAGTGGACATGCCCGCCCACGACAACAACATGGAAGGTCGGACTTGATGGATGCGGAGTTGGGTGTAGGAGGCCTGCGGGGGAGGTGCACTGATGTGGTGATTGAAAAATTATTTCGGGGGATAGGCGGCAGTGACTACATCTTTTACTTGATCGAGGCACTTCGTCAAAACTCTTGTTGCAGATAAACAGCAAGACAGGAATCGCTCTGCTGGTAGTGGATGCAAGTCGCTCTACTCGATCATGGCTTTTTATGAGGTTTTTCCCTGTAATGAATTTTCCCTTTTATTTTTTTCCCTCTTTTTATTCCCTATTTTTTGAAAGAAAGGGAAATTGATATACACATATCTTTTTTAGGCAATCTTCTTTGTAGTGAAAAAAGAGATAGATATAAAACTTTGATTGTAGGTTGGGTATTAAAGATTACAAATTTAGATCAAATATAATAAAAAAGATTTTTAAAATAAATTTATTTTGCTCTTTAAATATATTAATTAGAATAATAAATATATTTTTAAATACCTAGGTATGATCAGAAAACATTTCGACTGTTAATTGTTGTTGATAAATCTGATGCAGTAATTAATGTTTCATTTTCTAATCCAATGAAATTTCTGTGTTCTAATTTAAAAAAAAAAAAAAAAAAAATACCAGACACAGATAAGTGATGAAAACCTTTGGATTATATCGAAAACAAATTTCTATTTTTATTTCAGAGAATTACATAACATTAATAAATCTTTGTGATGTGATTTTATAATATTAACTACAAAACTCAAAGACTGAAATATATTTAATTTAATATACTAAAATATTTACCCTTATTGCCTCATTTGGAATTGTGTGAACTTAATATACATTGCAGTAGTAATTGCAAAAATTGTTACAAATATTTTATTAGTTAAAATTTGTTTTTCACTAATTTTCTGGGAAAGAAATTTCTCCCCTTTCATAATGATCTTAAATTCGATATGATATGTATTGTTTGTTATCTATTGTTATTGCTATGGCTTGTTCTCTAATCTTAAAAATAATATAATTTTAAGATTATATCTTAAAAATAATAATCTTAAAAATAAAGTAAAATAATAATTAAAAATAATTTGTCTCAAAAATGTAGACATAAATAGAATAGTAAGTCCATTATAGTTAAGTCTTTTAATAATAGGTTTAAATGGTCTAGTTAATACTGGTTAGTTAATTCTCATCTAGGATTAGTCATTATAAAAGGATTTCGGATACATAGAAATTAGTTCGATTCGCACCATTTTATGGTAGTTTACAAGAAAATCAATTCTTTTTTTCCTAATGGTGGACACTAGGTAATTAACCCTTCACCACAACAAGGCCGGAAACTGCTACTCATTTAGCATTACCACCTAAATGAGTAGCAGTTGGACACCTGTGAGCCAAGTCACGGAGGCGAGTAGCATTACCTACATCACACCACCACAAACCCATTTATAGGGCGGGCCACATTCATCCATCATCTCAGAAGAAAGGACAAAGAAATACAAAGAGAGATAAAGGAAGAAAACGTCCATTCCCAAACTGGGATTCGAACCTGGGACCAACAGCCTTGGAGTCAGGAACGCTAACCACTCAACCATTGGCCGGCAGAAAATCAGAACTAAAATATTTACAGGCAAAACCTAGATCTTTAATATCATGTTTATGAAATTTTAAGTGCATTAAAATAAGTATTTTCCGAAATCAATGCATTTCTGTAGGAGAATTTTCCGGGCCGAGACTAGTGGTATGGTCTTGTAATCCGCTATTTTAGAGGTCTAGGATGTTGAACGGTTTGAATTTGGGAGTTCTGTCCACCATTCATCTATGTTGATTAGAGTCAGTATTAAACACGATGTCGATATAGAATCCAGATTCATATTTATCAAAATAAATCCCAAACCTAACTCTCTCGTAAACTGGAACACAGTTTCAAATCATCATAACATTTTTACTATAAGGAAATGCAGTGAAGCATTGATAATTTTTCGATCAACTTTTATCAGTAACGTTTCAATCCATCTTTATCATCAAGGTTAAACAAATTGTTCGAAATTAGTCAGAATTATTAATTTAGAAATTAATTAGACGGAAATCAGGGTTACATTGTCTAAGGGAGAATTCATTTTAAGGAGTCTCGAATTGGAATTATTTTAGAAAGAAGCGCTTATAGAAAAGTAACTTCAAGTACTTTTTTATACATACGAAAAGTATATACTGCTTAAAATTTTACGTTCATATAATAAAGTATTCGTAAAAAAAATAAGTGACTCAAAGTTATATTTTCTAACTAATTTCGAACAATTTGCTTTCGGTTCAGTTTTCAGAAGCGAACTAATAGCTATTAATATCAGATTGGAATCCATCATAAACGAAACCAATTATGGTGATATCTGGATATTAACCGATAGCCGCAGCTCAATTCAACATCTACAAAAATGGAACTGCTTGGGAGACCAAAGCTTTTCTGCTCTACACAAACCGAAAATTGTCTCCCTTCGGCATAATATTAGGTTGGGGAAAAAGAAATCCATTATTTTTACGTGAACTTTTTGTAACTTCTTTCAGATTCGCTTTCTAAAAAGGTTTAAAACAGTTTTCATGTAGATTTTTAGGTCTTGTGCGAAGCTACGACTGCTGACATGCTGTCAAGTTTGATCATTTTTGATGTTTTATAGACATTCTCGACGCTGTTGTATCCATGCGAGGTGCATCTTTAGCATCCAAATACCCAAACGGAATCGACGAAACCAAAATTGTGCGTAACTGGTTGTTACAGTCATATATAGGACGATAAACACCTTTCACAATTTTAGCCACCTGGTTAGCATTTTCACCATTATAAAAGAAAAACTAAATGTATCGAATTTTCTGTTTGTTGTTTTCTATTTTTAAAACCTTGTATTCGTAACTGAATTAATCAAACAAAAAACCGCAAGAGGATATTTTAATGTAAAATGTCACCTTTCCAACGAGCATAAATCTGAAATTGTTTGATAGATACCTCACGAGATAGCGATCACTACAGACGTCTACCGAAAAAATAATGGATTACTTTTTTCCCAAACTAATATCTACTTTCAATCGATCCCGTCTCATGTGGATATCGGAGACGATGAAATTACTGACATCTTAGCAAAAAAGGGTTCAGGTCATCCTGCTCCATCTTCTTCCGTGCTTACCTACCTTGATCTTTTTTCTCAGAGAAAATCCCAGATTAAAACCAATTGGCAAGTACCTCTGACTCACCAATACTACAAAGGTAGAAAGCAGGGACTTTCTCTGGCTCTTTCTTGTGACAAAAAATCTAGCACATGCTTTGCACGCCTTGCCTCTAAACACCTAAAATGCCTCACCTTCGTAGCGGGTAACAAAATTTCCCCACTGTTCCAAATGTCCCAGACACCAGGCATCTCCTGGACATATCCTGGACTGTATGAATATTGTATGGGATGATATCTACACTTCCCCCGGCCTTGGCATCGATTTCCTTTCAGTCAACAGATACCTTGATTTGATCTGACTCCATCAGATCTCTTGGAGAAAGCAACATTAATAATTCCAATTTTTCCAATAACAAGTTATTTAAATTTTCAAATCAAATGGCGTGGTATTGCAGCATTAAATTGATAAAAACAATTGTTAATCACTGAAAATTTAATTAAGGAAACAATTGCTTATAGTTTAAATTGGTAACTGACAAGCGTTTGGAAAGTTAAAAATTTAGTATTCAAAGTCAATGTGAAAATAGGTCTATATTGCCTTAAATTATTATATAATATTTGGCAAGAAATTTGCAATTGTGATACTTTTTTTTGTATTTTAGATTGATAAAATTTCATAAATTTAAATGTGTAATTTGTATAAGGACAATGTTTATTTATAATGGTACGAGCCAATAGATTTAAGGTTAGCATTCTGGCTTAACACTTAAATCTCGTGGCGAATATTTCCTACAGTTTAGTATCTGCTTAATAAATTATAGATTAAGTGAAATTAACCCTAGTGATCAAAAATTTATCATTAGGTAAATTTTTGCTCACTAGAGTTAATTTCACTTTTTTCACAGGTAATTTTAAAATTAATGCATAATTGATATTTCCTTCTACTGAAGTTAATTACATTTTATAATTAATTAAGGACACAACTGTTATTTAATATCCATCAATTCTATTTAATACTTATTTAATACAATCCATCTATTTAATACATATGAGTTTTAACAGTACAAAAACATTAATTGCTCAAAATGAATTCGATTTTATTAGATATTTTTGTAATTTTTTTATATTTCACATATTAAATAAATACAACTAAAATAAATTTCGAAAATTTTCTTTTACGATCATGTATTACTGTTCAGCAGTAGTGCAATCAGAGATTACAAATTCTCTGACTGTAATATAGTTGGTTCTGAAAATATAAATGGGTCTTGGTATTTTAGAATAAAATGTGTGTTCTTTGTTATAATTCATTCATGGCAAGTAATTAATAAAGTAGTTTTTGCATCAATACTAACCCAAGGAAATTAGATTAAAACCTGTTCCAATATATCTCTGAATTAATATTCTTATACAGATTGAAGAAAAATGTTGTTTCCATATTAAATTAATTTTCACTGCAATACATTTATCATTTTACATATTTTTTTTCTATTTCTGCTTATTAAAAAGAAAAATAAATTGCATGATGTGATCTCAAATTTTATTAAAAAATTTCAATACAATACAAATACATTTTCCAAAAAAAATGATTTATTTATTAAATACAATATTTTCAAACAAGATAATTTTATTTACACAGAACTAGCTCCATAAGTCCCAGTAATTCAAATCAAATTAACTAATCTAATATAAGTAATAATAAAGTATATAAATTTAATCAAAAACATGCATAAAAAAGTTTCAATTTTTCAAAATTACTTTAGTATTTATCTAAAGTTAAACAAAAATATATTTCGTAAATTAATTCCTTCAAAAATTTGTTGAATACTTTTAAAGAATTTTTCGAAAAGTAACGCAAAGTATTCGAAACAACTTTTATATATTTTATATGCAAAAATATAATAAAAGTCATGTTTTGTATACAATACATATTTATTTAAATAATAATTCTCAACATAACTTTTCCCATTATGTAAAAGATTTGCGAGCTCTTTGAAGCATATGCGATAAATATTTTTGTTCATATTTTTATTTATTTATCTATTCCAAATTATCGCTGTGCATTTTTATGACATGCTCCTTCGATGCGCACGCATATCATTTGAAAAAAATCAAACGATTTTATAATGGAATTATTTTTCTCAACTCGTTGGAATATTTTATTTAAAATTGAAAATTATTATTTTATTTTTAGGACTATAAATATGCAAGTGTATGCTGTTTAATGCATATATATAAATTACGATGCTTTGTTTAAGCATTTTCTTTCTATCGTGCACTAGTTTATACATTTTATACACAATTTAAATCGTATTTAAAACTTGATCTTCATTAACTATTGTTGTTTGAATTAATCTTGATTAATTCAATTGCTATCAACAGTTCAACTGTTAAAAAGGCATTTAAAAATTGTTATTTCTTTACCATTATTGAAAAATGATAATAAACCTAATCCAATTTCATATTTTTTCAGATATTTTTTTATTATTTTTTTAAAAATATATATTTGTTGAAATTAAATAAATGGATATTAATAGAATAATTTCGAATTGATATAAAGACAAATAAAATGTGATTATATTTTTAAAGGAAAACTGCATATTTTCAGAAAAATTGCTAAATTGCTTGGCATATATATATATATATATATATATATATATATATATATATATATATATATATTATAATATATTTCTATGACCATTCTTACATTTTTTCAAACGAATTTGTCATAAACTTTTCTTCTGAAATGATGAAAAACATGATATGCTCAAATGTATCGGTATTAAAACTCTGTATGTCCTTTGTTATTTAGACAGATATGAACTCAAAATCTGAATGTTTAGTTTAAACCGAAATCCTCGAAACTGTTAAAAAGTTCCGAATCAGATGTTTATTTACATTTCAAGGAGGATGTGATCTTACTTCAATCCTTATTTGTACCAATGTTATAATTGAATAGAGAAGTGTCTACGGGAACGAGTCTTCTTTCTTGAATGTCGTTATCAGGGTAGTCGTAATCTGGTTCATCGTCAGGAATTCTCCTCCTTGGTGCGGGCTCTGGTGCATAATTTCGACGTCCCGATGAACCTCGAGACCTTTGAGGTGCTTCTGGCTCTGGGGAATAACTTCTTTGTGGAGCTGGAGCTGGCCTGTAAGCAGGTTGGGGTGGTGGACGGTAGGCTTGTTGAGGAGGGGGAGAATAGGATTGGGCAGAAGGTGATCTTGCTGGTTGAGGAACTGGTACGCTACTTCGAGAAGGAACTCTTGCCGGTTGAGGGGCTGGTACATAAGCGGCTGCTGGTGGTGCCCTAGCTGGCTGTGGAGCTGGAGCTCTGGCTGGCTGAGGAGGTGGATTGTAAGCAGGGGCAGCTGGAGCCCTTGCTGCTTGGGGTGGCGGGTTGTTGGCACGAGGAGGTGAAGCTGGTCGTGAAGAAACAACATTTGATGCATCTTCCCCATCCTTAAGAACTCTGAATCCTTCTTTCCCTGCTACGTACTTCACAATACGCTGCGTGCCAGTTTCATCCACGTATCCATAAGCCCCTTGGACTGTACCGTCTGGTAGTCTAGTTTCTTCTCTAAAACTCTGCCCATCGTCTGCTTTTCCGGTGTCGTAACCGAACTTGTAGTCGCCTGCTAACTCTGTACCGATATTGACATAGTGGACAGAAGCTGGCTTCAATCTCATCGAGTTGGGATTGACTCTCGGTGGGGGTGGTGGAGCTTGAGGTCGTGACTGTGGTGGAGGATGGGATCTTGTTGGATACTCCTCATAATCTTCATACTCTGGGGGTGGTCCTCTAGGTGGAGCTCGCTGGCGAGAGTATTGGGAAAGAGCTACAGCTAAAATGCTGAATAGTAATACCTAAAAGAAAACAATAACGTTATTTCCCAAATGTGAATAAAAATAGCAAAGTTTTTAATTGCGGTAAAAATGACAAATTAATGTAACAGCAAAATATATAATCGATATGTTTCAGTAATACAATGAAGTTTTTAACCTATAGAGACACTACAATACCTATGCATTATAGCTGTAAATAAAATAAACTACATATTGGTATTTAACAATTGAATAAATTGCTGAAAAATAATTTTGATATATACTGATCTTATTCATTATCATTTTTAAAACAATCTGAAGCTATTTATAAAAAAATAATTTCAGTTTTTTTATCTTTCAGATTTAATATTTTATCTGAATTTATGTTGCAAGGGTGCTCTCCTTTTTAAAAAAACTAATTTGTTATCTAAATCCAATCTAAGTAGGCATTAATTGTCGTCTCTTACAACATTTTGTATAACATTTCAAATTAGAACAAAATAAAATTAGCCTTCAACAGTTATTTTAAACCGCTAATTGGCAAAGTTATTCTATTTGATAACAAAATTTCTTTCAGCAGCAATTTTTGAACAATTGATCTATGCATCCGTCATCATAAAATCATTTCGACATCAAAAAAATTAATATACTTAAAATTGATAGAATTTACAAAAAAAAAAAATGATTTATAAAAACGAAGCTAAAAATTTTAAGACTTAAAATTAAAAATTTCTTAAAAATTTAGGCAACGAGTTTCAATTTTAAACAAGTTAAAATATAAGTGCATTTCTTTTAACGTAAGTAATTGCACAATTCGAGATATTTATAAAAAAGTTAACAGTTTATTAACTTTTAATAGCAGAATTTTTAGAACTTTTTGATCAAAATATAACATGATTCTTAAAAATTGAACGCATTAACTATAATAATCTTAGTTTAGGTTAAATATGTTAATATGCCTAAATATTAAGATATTTAAAACAATTGTATTGCAAATAATATTTCAGTGAATGAAATAATTTAAAATGTATTTATTTTCAATCTATTTTCTAATTTGGTATTTACTTATAAAATATTTTTCTTTTTTTTTAAAATAAATTATAATAAAACTAGTTATTAAGTTAAAAAGCATATAATTAAAACCTTATCATTATTCTTTCAAATCAAAACATATAAATACGTATTTTATTATGCATTTATTTCATACTTTAACTATAATTTATAATTAGTTAACTATATTTTCCATTTTCAATAAGCTTCAGCTTTCTGTTTTACCCAAAGAATATAATTAAATTAAAATATTCCAAACTCCACAGTACATTAATCTAAAATAGAATAATTAAAGTTCAATTCCAAAAATATTTAAACATTTTGTTATTTTAGAAGATACTCTAATATTTTTATTTCTTAATAACCAGAAAATTCTTTAAAATTGTTCTCAATTCACAAAAATTTATTTATAGTATATTTCAGCACAAATTTTATACAAGCTTGAAGAAAGCTTATTGTAATTAGAAAGTACAAATTTAGGTGAAAAAGTAACTATTTTGCATTCTAAAAAACATTCTTTGTTTAGAAATAACAGTATGTTTTAAAGAAATTATTTTTTTAGAAACATTTTGCGTAATTAAATCATTATTAAAAGAAATGAATAGGAAAAACGTAGGCGCTAACCTCCCAATTGTTTAAAATGCAATTTATATTTATTTCAGAGTTTTTTTTATTTCTAATGGTGGGCACACTTGAGCAAATAAGTACATTAGCCCTTTTGCCGCAACAAGGCCAGAAACTGTTATTCATTTTATAGTTACCCGGTGGGCACCTGAGAATTAAGTCACAGAGGTACGAGTAGCATCGCCCACGACACACCACCACAAATCCGTTTACAGGGCGGGCCACTTTCAACCATCATCTGAGGAAAGGATAGGAAACACAGAGAGAGAAAGAGAAAATACATCCAATGGCAGATCCGGGATTCGAACCTAGGTCCTCCCCATCCGTAGTCAGCTACGCTAACCACAAGACAGGTTGGGCGGCATTTATTGCAGTGTTTGTCCTTAGAAATAATCTTTATGAGAAGTGCTACTGTGAGACTATTACTTCTTTTTATATAAGTATCAATGTAAATATTTACTGAGATACAATGAAATATCAGTTATAACCCAAAAAAATTAAATTATTGAGCTAATACCGATTAAAATCATTAGAAAAATAATCTATATATATATATATATATATATATATATATATATATATTAGTTTGGGAAAAAAGAAATCCATTATTTTTACATGAACTTTTTGTAACTTCTTTCAGATTTGCTTTGTAAAAAGGTTTAAAACAGTTTTCATGTAGAATTTTAGGTCTTGTGCGAAGCTACGATTGCTGATATGCTGTCAAGTTTGATAATTTTTGATATTTTATAGACATTCTCGACGATGTTGTATCCATGTGAGGTGCATCTTTAACATCCAAATACCCAAACGGAATCGAAACAACCAAAATTGTGCGTAACTGGTTGTTACAGTCATATATAGGACGATAAGCACCTTTCACAATTTTAGCCACCTGGTTAGCATTTTCGCCGTTATAAAAAAAAACGAAAATGTATCGAATTTTCTGTTTGTTGTCTTCTATTTTTAAAACCTTGTACTCGTAATTGAATGAATCAAACAAAAAACCGCAAGAGAATATTTTAATGTCAAATGTCACCTTTCCAATGAGCATAAATTTGACATTGTTTGATAAATATCTCACGAGATAGCGATCACTACAGACGTCTACCGAAAAAATAATGAATAACTTTTTCCCCAACCTAATATATATATTGATTTTTCTCAGTAACTTCAACCGGAAATACAATATCTTAGGAAGAAAAGGTGCTTTTTAAGAGGGCTCCGTTAAGAACGCTCAAAATTTTCTTTTTTCGTTTTTTCTCTCAAACTTTTTTACCAATCTTGGTTAACTTCGAAAACTTCGTGACATTTTCATTCACACAGTTAAGAAAAGTAGCCTAACAACTTTTTTTTCCAGTCTTGTTTGTTTTTCTTATTCTGAAACATTGAAGACATGACCTAAGCAGCTGTTTTGGAGAAACAAAGTTATTAAATAGGTTTATTAATTTGATGTTCTTTTCTCTTGTGTTTTTTATCACTGTAACAAGAGTTTTTTACCTGCAATATTTTCTTCCAACAAGAGAAAATACAGTTTATAGTTGAAAGCAAGTTTCATCAGCTATGATAATTTTTTTCTGTAATTTTTTGAATAATTAAAATG
>JAPDSC010025802.1:0-25616 GCA_026290005.1 Latrodectus geometricus
GACTACTTTTTAAATGATGGAAAATAATTTGTCAATAAGTTTTTTTTTAAATTATTTTTGTATCTCATATCAAACTTGCATTTTATTTTAATATTTGTTTTTTTTTAATTTATATAAAGTACAAAATATGAATATTCCTTCCTTCCTTGAAAAAAAAACATAACTTTTGATAAATTATTTCAAATTTAAAAAGAAGATAATTTTTTCATTCTATAAATGTCAATAAAAATGTTGTATTAGAATAAGTTTTATTAGAATAAAACTTATTCTAATAACAAAACCTTTAAAATAATTTGATAGGAAATAGTAATATGGATATTTGTAAAACCAGTTAACATAAAAACTTCAACTTTTCAGCGTATCAAATCTTGTGTGTGTCTTTCATTTATTAAATATATTACATCATTATTATATAGTTAAATTATCAAATTTAATATAAAGAGAATTTAAAAATATTTGAAACAAAACTTTTTTTATAATCACTACTTAGATTCATAAAATATTGCACTTTTTAAAGACTTTATTTTCAGGAAAAAAACAGGAATAAAATTGTATTATAAAAGTACAACTAAACGATCTCTAAATCCTTTAATGGCTATTTACATAGGACTCCGAAATGAGGACTGCCTTGTTGAATTCGAAAAGTTTTATTGTTATTTAAGAGCTTTTATGCTTACTTATTCCAGATGTATTGTTCTTAATACTTTAAATCAATTTTGCTCTTTAGTATCATTTTTTAATGTTATAAAAAACGGATTTGCCATCTAAAGTCGCTTTCTATGCACTTTGAGTAAAGTTCCTAAAAAGGCAAATTTTTAATAAAAATTAAATAAAAACCTTTTTTATTAGCATAAAACGAAATAAAAAGAATTAAGTTTCATATGATTTAAGCTCACTTGTAATGTAAAGAAAATTTAAGAGTAAGCATGGGATATATTTACTAAACAAATTAGAGACGGGACTCATAGGATTATATCTAAATCAACAAAAAAATATTCAATTTTAATATTTATTAAGTCATCTTATGGAACAATTTTTAATTTTTTTTATAACTTAGGCATTAAAAATTTCACCGTAACTTTAATTAAAAGCGTTTGAAAACTATAGCAAATGATTCAGTAGAATATTTTATTTAATATACTTAAAGTCAAATAAACAACTGAAAATAATCTTCAAGAGAAAGTATGCTATATATTATTTCAGACTCTAGAAAATAAAGAATGTGTAAGTTCCTAAATAAATCTATCTATTTTATTTAAAATTTATTGTTTTTAATTGTTGCTGAATAAAATAACATCTGTTAAAATTCTATTTGATAAAAATTCTAATTTTTTGAAAATAGTTGTTGAATGCTTTGAAACTTTTCACAACTTTCAATAATTAAATAATTGCAGAAAGTGAATCAAATATATGAAATTATTTGATATTGGATTACTATTTTCAATGGTTTATTGTGAATAAGAGAATAGTCTTGTTTATTGTTTTGTTTAATTTATTTACATATTTTAACTCATCTAAATAATTTCAAATACCATTAGTATAGATATTCTTCATATATCGACATATTTGCATCATATTATTAGTCCTTATATATTGAAATGGGAGTAAATATTTCTCATGTTGTTTTTAACATTTTAATGGAATCAAACATTAAATTATTGATTGGAATTTTATCATAAATAGTAGTTTAGTTTTCTGTTTAATCCATGCACAGAAATGAAAGAAATCATTACATAAAATTAGAATATTTCGATAAATAAATGAAATATAGATATGCTTTTCTAAAACATTTTAAATTTAATTTTTCTTATCTTTTTCCAAATATAAAGAAAAAAAATTCGTGGGATGGATTTGGATGCACTTTGTAAATTTTTGACATCACACTGTATCATTTTGACAAATGATATCACTCCCTATAAGTTATAAAACTCGAAAGATAAAATTGATAGAATCAAAATATTAAATATTAATACCAAATCCATATTTTCGTAGTTCCATGAGATGAATAACAAAATCGGAATCCACCGAATTTGCAGTAAATGATATAAAATATATAAATATGTAATGTTGAATATATAATTATTGAAATGGTGTTGTTAAACAAGGTCAACCTGTACACATTTAGCCCAATTTTATACTAAAGTTATTATATGACTGAGACTTGTATCAGGAAAAATGGAATGACGAAAACATTAATGACGTAATATACTTTTTTTTGTAAAAATAATAATACTCAATATCATTACAAAGGTATGTAAATAAATACCATTATCAATAAAGTTCAAATTTTAAGTTAGGTTTTCACGAAATAATGATTAAGTTATTGATAGGGATTTAATTATAGACTTCATGATTGGTGTTCCTAGAGCACATAGAATCTTATTGACTTACAGCAAAGTTCAACATAGTAAATAATATTTGTCAAAACACTTTTGAAATCTTTAGCTTGATTGACTTTTACTATAGCTCAAACTCATTAATTTTATATCATTTTTACTATATGCATACGATTGTTTTTGCTATTTTATTTCGGACATTTAATTTTTTTTGCTATTTTATGTCTTTGATCAAATGCAATTTCTCTACATTAGGAAAAAATGTATAAAATAAAGGGGCAAAATTATGTTTATCAATAAAATAATAATAACAAAATTAAATGGATAACTAATAATGACTCAATGATATTTATTTATGTATTCAGCCAGCAATAACTTTCTTATCTTTAATTGATGTCTACAAGTTCATATTTATATTGTTTGTTACAATACTATATTAATATTGTTTTTAATACTTATATACTACTATGTACTTATATACTACTACTGCGTACTATATTAATATATTGTACATAAAATAACAAGTGTTATAACTTTTTTATAATTTAAAATAATATGTAAGTCGTATTTATTTTTACAGGTATAATATTTTAAGTCTATTTTCTTTTAAACTTGTATAAAAAAATTGTTTATCAACATATTTATCAAGGTATAACATTTCTCAGTATTAAAGAAATCACAATCGTATAAGCCAATATATAAATTTGAATATTATTGAGTAGAAAGGATAGAAAAATATAAATAAGATACTTAGAAGGAATTGCGGTTTTAAAATATAAGGTCATAGTAAACAAATAAATGAACATGGCTGTAAAGGTGCAAATCCTTATTTTAAACAAAAATTTAGAAATTTTTATAATAATAGAACAATTTAATTAAGTAAAAAGATTATAATTTTGTTTGCCTTTAGAATTAACTATGAATGGAAAAAAATGTTCTATAATTTAGTCTCCGGAAAAGCTTGATTATATTAGTATATCAAAATTGAATTTTTCCAACATAACACAAAGGTAAAATTAATGAGGTTTTATTTATTTTTAGTTTTCTTGCTTCATCTTTCTTATATTAAATAATGTAGTTAAAGTCTTTAATTAAGATAATTTTTTCCTATTTTTACTCATGAATACATTTTCATTTATGAACAAGTAAGAAAATAAAAATTGTCATTTAATGAGCGTGATGATAATTTTATTGATTTATGATTTTTATATTTCCTTTATAGTATTACTAAATAAAGACTTCCTTTTACAGACATTAGTTAAGATAAATTTATCAAGTTTTTCTAGCATAATAAATTCTGTATATTAATAGATAAAGGCAGTAAAATATTGTGTATTAAGCATTAACATTAAATATTATTCATCCGTTATAGTATTCCAAATTTGAAAATGAAAGGAACACTTATTTACTCAAAAATAGTTATTTAGTAAAAAACAAATTTAAAATATAAAAAATTATTACATAAATTTTATGGTTTAAAAATTTTTATGAACGTGTTACATTGCAAGAAATTGTTACATCTTTAATTCAAAATCAGTAAGTTTTTTAGCACATAAATAAATGAAAATATTTCCAAAACAACAATGCTAAAGCAGTGAAATTAATAATGGCATATTAAATTTCTAAAGATTAATATTCATGGCAGAAAAATACCTTAAAAGATCTTGAATGTTACACTTTCTTAATCTCAAGAGCATCATTGTAAAATATGATCAGCTAATACATACTTGATAGTGTTCAATAATTTTATGCTCATATTTGAAATAAAGTAAACATTCAGCTGCAAAATTTTAACTATTCAATCAACGTTATAATTAAGCTAATTTGTTTTAATACAGATTTTATCACTCCAGGTGGTAATTCCTTATTATATAGCATTTAATGTGATTAAAATACTTTATAATGAATTTAAAATTCAAAGCATAATTTATATTAAATTAAATATACATTAAATACTAATTAAAGATGATTTTAAGAGTGCATGTTTAAAAAGTAGGAAAACCTATGAATTAATTAATATATATTCAGATGAAAAGTTATCTTATAAATGTTTTGAAATTTCTTGTATTTAAATTTAAAAAATAATATAAAGTAGATTGCATAAAATTTAACACAGTTGTATTTAATGTTAAATATGCATTAATTAACAAAGTTTATACATATCAGTTGAAACAGTTAGTTAATGTAATAATTAGAAATCTTTAAAGATTTTTGCCAAACAATTTATTGTTTTTTAAGCAAGTTATAAGATTATTGTCTTTATATCATTCTTAAATGATCAATCAAATTACTTGATTTAAGTAAAGATTCTTGAGTTTCTGTGCTTCAGAATCAAGTGACTGATAAAAAAAATAATAAATTGTTAATATATTTTAGCAAAATATTACTTCGAAATAAATATAAAGAAATCAATTGATGGAAATTTATATTGATATTCATTAATTAAAATTTCCTTTCGCGAACTCATTATGTTAAGAAAATGTAATGTTTCGGAATTACATTTATTTATTTAATTGTTATATATACATTTATAATAAATAAATATGAATGTCTGGTATATGTTTAATTAATATTAATTTAAGGATGAATTTAATATTTTCTTTATATTTACATCTATTTTTTTAAGGATTTCAAATTGAAAACTAAAATAGGTTTTATTTAGCTAATGCATCATAAAACTATCAAAATATAAGTATTTTGTTATAAAATATTTGCTATATTGTTATTGCAAATAAGTTAGTATATTGTGATAAATAGTTATAAATAATATTCCCATGTAATGCTAATAAAAATAAATAATATTATTATCATTATACTGTATTAATTAAAAAGTAATATGAATGCGGAACATTGTCAAAAATACACTCCAATGGTGAGCGTGTACAGAGCAAAAATGCAACACCCATTTTTCTTTGCTCATTAGTGGCCATGATTTAATGTAGTCCTACCTATTCCTATCAATGTAGCCTTTCTACTAGACCATGATGCACCCTAATGAATCAATTAACTGAATTTTTGTCAAATAATGAAAAACTTTAGAATATAAAAATGAGATTTGCCAAGTTTGCAAAATTTATATTGCGTGATTGGATGGCAAATCTAATTCTATATTATCAGCTACATTTATGCAGTTACGTGTAATTTTTTTTAATCATACTTTCGTAAAATTTCTAGGAAAATGATAAGCAGAAATTAAATGAACAGTTTTAACTTGGATTTTAAGAACCAATTTCTGCAATAATAATGATAAAAAAAACAGTTTTCTCTATTACTATTATTTTTATAAGTTGAGATATAGAAGGACAAATGCCTATTAGATATTTCTAATGGCAGGACAATCTAGATTGACACCTAATAATTTAAAAGGCTTGAACTAGTATATAGCTATTCTGGCTTCTAAAACAATTTTACAAAATAAATTTGAATTTCTTTAGAGTTAACGATCATTGGCATTAAAGAAAATAAGAAAATGAAAGCCAAATACAACTTATGATTGAAAATTTCAAGCTTCCATATTCACAACCGAAATTAGACATCATTAAACAATTGTTCAAATACGATACATTTTTCATTTTTATATGAGAAAGATTCCTCATAATTTCCCAAAATAGTTTCAAATATTTAAAATTTGCTTTAAAATGTCACTGAACCTCGTAAATTGTTTTATGCAAACAAAAAACTGCTTCACCAAATAACTTTACTTCTTGTGTGTCTGGAACAACAGGTGAAAAGAACATCACTGAGTTAGAAAAGAGAGGCCTAGAAATGGAAATAATAGTTATTATAGAATACATTTCATGACTGATATTTTACATTAAAAGAAGAAAGATTATATTTTTTAAAACATTATATCAAGCTACCCATTACATAGCAGTTTCTAAAGGTAGATTCACAATAGTTGGACAATAACAGATATTGCATTTAATAAGTGAAAAAAATTATGCAGTTGAGCTCGGATAAAAGTAAACCATGATTACATTACTGTTCACATTGGAAAAAACTTGTTAAAAATAATATGTTTGTAATTGCGAAGAATATATAAAGTCAAACGAAAAGCAAGGATTATGTTTGTTAAAGATATCTTAAAATTCAAATGTGAAACAATGTTAAGTAAACTTACCGTTTCATTGCTTTTTGATTATAACATAAACATTACAACGCTATTTACAAATCAACGAAGATTACATAAACTGTTTTACAAATCACTTATGAAATACCAGGGAATATCCAGTCAAAAGATTTTATTAGCATTGTAAAGATTTTTAACATTGGTGCGAATGATGATGGAACGCATACGTGATGTCAGATTGCTACCTAAGTTTAAGAAGGGATTGTAAAAATATGCTGCCAGAAAAGGATTGTGCAAAATATAGATAGCTTAATTGGATTAATCAATAAATATTTCTACTTTCCATATATGGAACAATATTTATAATATAATAATAATAATAATAATTGAATCTCAAATTTTATTTAAAAATAAACTGATGAAACTAAAATAATCTAATGTATATTTCACTGAACTTTATAAAAATTTAAATTTGTAAGACAAAACTAATTCCTTTTAAGATTCTCAATAAGAAATTAATGGAAATTATTAAAACACTAATGGAAGTGTTAGCTTTATAATATTACGAACTTGTAAATATTTCTAAAATTTCTCTGAAATTTATCTGCATTATTACCCGATAACATAAATTTTACTAACGCATAAATTATTAACTTATTTGTAAATGTGATGACTAAAACAAAATTCAAAACTTTGACTTCATTTATTACAGTTTCTAGAAAATTCAACGGTAATATTAGTTCAAAAAAAATTATAAATAATTAATCTTAATTTTATGTAATCTTTAGTAACATATGACAAATTTAGTAAAAGAGTTTGAAATTTTAGAGTGCTATTTCTTTATGAATTACTAAGATTAAATGCCTTTTATACTTTAAATAACAGAAAACACTTTTACAATTTAATCTATTATTATTCAAAAATGTTTATGGTATAAAAATATTTTTTTAACTAAATTTGTGTTATAAATTTATTTTAAGAGAGGAAAAATATTGTTTACTCTGATTTTTCTTAAATACATATAATTACCTCATGATTAATAACGTTTATATATTTCTAAATTATACAATGTAATCATTTATAAAAAATAATCTTTTTGCATTTTTAAATCAACATAAAAATCTACTAGAAAAATTAAATATTGTTGGAGCTTAAAAAAGATTGCTTGGCAACAATTTTCCATATAGCCATCGTTACAAACAAGGATTTGCTTAAGCATTTGAATGAAAATGATATGTTTATTTAAAAGTTTTTCCACGTAGCTATAAAATAATATTTTAAAACATTCAAATATTCTTAAAGCAAAGTTCATATTTTTTGTATTATGTTTAGAATTTGCATTAATATAATAACCTATAATATAAGATAAAATATAATATGATTTTTTTTTTATTTTTTAAACCTGAATTTTAAACTTTCTATAACGATTTTCTTTCTTCGATAATCCAGAAATAAAAAAGAATAGTTTTCTTGTAAGCAAATGTTCAATTCACATTTACAGTTAATCTACAGCAAACACTTAATTCACAACAACAGCAAACATTTAATCCTTTGACTACAGTTATATCAGTCTGTAGCTTTTACCAATTAAATAATCTATACAATATGTGTGATAAGGAAACATCACAATAGCTTTCAGAACTGATAACTGAGGCGTCTATCTTCTTGCTTCATATCAAATTAGTTTCAGTAAACTGCTTGGCTAAGGCCGAAAGATATATTTATTTGTTATAGGTCATGTGAGTTTCTTGAATATTCCTATAGTAAGCTTACTATAACGCAGCTCCCATTGGTCCTATCGATTAAAACTTCGAGAATGTTGATTGATGTTTTTTCACCAAAACTGTAATCAGTTGCCAAAAATGAATATTCTCAAATATCTATATCTTTTTTTCTCAAATTTTAGAGAATTATTTCTATTACTGAAAGCTACTATTTTCACAGAATTAGCATTAATTAGGCAATAATTTTACAAATTAAATGATAACAGCACACCAAAACAAATAACTGAACATAAATATATGATACTTCAACAAATATCTATACTATTTACATTTTTCCAAACATTGTCTTCATAAGAAGGCTGCACGTCTAAGCAGTGCAATTTATAAGTAAGTAAAATAATATTAGACAGTCAAAAAATAACGTAAATCGTAGAAGAAAATATTCTATGAATCTTTAACCAGAAGTCATTAGGTTCTTTTCCAACATTTTCATAACTTGGATGGCAATTCTTTTACACGTTTTGCATTCAAAAGACAAACTTTATCATTTTCTTTTACCTCCTGTTTGTAAATTTTTAGTGATACTGTTATGATCCTAATGCCAGTATTTGGAAAAGTGTAAAATATGTAGTTTCGCTAACTGCATTCCAATAAGCTATAAGAAAGTAAGATAAAATCTTATAACAATCTCACTCTGGTTCCATAATACAAATATAGAGAGGTAGTTAAAATCGTCAGATTAATGTTCTTTACCATTACATTGTGGATTTAGAAGTGACATAAGAGTGTTGCCAGCAAATAAAAGTTCACACAATTCTTTTAAAAATGGCTGAATTGAAATTTGTTCCTTGGAAATCCATTTCTCTGTCGATATTTCAGCAATATTAATCGTTTCCTGGTTAGAAATCAAAAATACTGATAACGTGCTAAATAATCCATGACGACAAAAGTGAACATTTTCTTTTGTTGGTTTGAGTAAGGAGAATACATAGGAAATTACTAAAATATCCTTTTCGATTCTCTGTAAAAGTGCTACAACATTATATATTTTACCATTTTATGCCTCGAATCACTGGACCTATGCTTCAGTCAAATTTGGTACCCGACATACACCACGTTTGTATATTAATTCTGTATTTGTCTCAAAATAACTACTCTTTTAACTAATTAAGGGTTTTCCTTATTTTAAAGCAGAAGTTCTATTAACAAACTTGGGAAACAAAGTAATATAAGTTACCATCAGGAATTCTGGCCATCGGATTCCCACTGATCTGATATCAAGCTGTTTTCAGGGTAAAGATCTTTAGAGGGTGTATTAAAATTTCTTAGATCACTGTAGGGCACTATATCTTTTTTATTAGGTTTTCCCTTTCCATATTCCATAAGTATATCTCGAGTTCTTCTTAATGATTTTTTGAAATGTTAACATCACTTCATGAGTCATAAGAACTGAAAGATACTTGTTGAATGGCAAGTGACATGATGGAAAATATTTCCAAGGCTTTATTGAAGCGCTGGCAATTATTCGCATACGTCCTTCAAAAGGCGCCCATAGCATTAATCAATTCCTTTATGATGATTGATTTCCATGTTATTTCTAGGGAATATTTCATTCATTCTTTTCTACATCGGACAATTCTTTTGATAATAGCTATTTTTGGGAAACCAGCACTTTGCTTTCATTTTCTGGAATTACCAATTCGCTGTTTGAGAAAGTCTGTCCAGCTGTTGTTTTAACTGGTCAATCTCCCTCCTCAAGATTAATTCCCAGAAGTATGCTTCTGAGGAACATCTTGAAACACTGTTTTGGAAACTTGATGGGCATTCCCAAATTACATAGGATGGAATAAGCCGTTTTTCATAGATTTTTCTTAATTCCTTCTTGCAAACTGTTGTAATTCAGTAGATGTTTACAAAGAATAGAAGTATTAAATTATCTGGAAAAGTGAGAGGGCACTCTGAGAATGACCATCTGACTAGGTTATCGTCATAATGTCCAAACCAGTTCTTTTAAAATCCATCCATTCTACTTCTACACACTTTTCAATTTTAGATTGTTGAGGTTTTTCAGAATGTCTTCCCTTCATACCACAAATTAAGAACATTAGTCAAAGTCTTATTTATTGAATCTGCTTTTGAATTCACTTATTTATTTATTGGTTACAAAATTAATATTTGAGCCATAAATGCCTTATAATTTGGAAAAAACACAACACTTAAAAGGAATTCTAATTAATGTCTCTTGTTGGTGTAGATAAATAAATTTATATAAAAATTATGCATAAAATGTTAATTAGCAATATTTTTTAATAAATTATTAAAATCTATTAATTAATTGGCATTTATATAATCTGTGCATGATAGAATATTTTCTAAATTGAGAGAAATATTTAGCAAAATATTAAAATTACAAAAAGCTTTAAATTGAATGTTGTAGTGATGAAATATGTTAAATAAAATATCAATACAAGATTCATTTTTGCAACGAATTACTAATCATAAGTTAAACTTTAACCTCATTTAAATTGTTGACTTAAAAATTTTCTTATACATTATTAATCTATTTAATCGTAATGTAGCAAATGCAAATGCGTACAGCTTATGTATTTTAAATTTACATTATTTCATTTCCAAGAAATATTTATTTTCCTGAATTTTGATTTATATTGATGTGAATATGTGTTTGCATGGAAAAAATCATTTAAATCCATTGGATTGTAAGAGAAATAAATTATATCAGGGAACTATTTAAAAATACCTATTTAACGTTATTAGATATTTATGTGCATTGCATATATTAAAATTTAATATAAAATATAATACAAATTTTGCATTTTAATCATGTGGATTTAATCTAATATATTTCTCCATTGAATATTCGTTCAAAAATACAAATTTCTAAAATTTGAATGTTCTTTCATTTATTTACATGAGCAATAGATAACTCAATTTTATTTAAATATATTATTTCAAATAATATAAAACTTTCCTGATATGGATTAAAATTAATATCACCAAAAGTTTATAAGCATTTTCATGGAACTAAAGATATTTTTCTCATTTCTCCAAACTATTATATTTAAAGTCAATCAATAAATTTAAGTTCCTTTTCATGTTTATGGATTTCTATTAAATCGATCACGTGTGGGTGAACGCGTATGAATAAAGTTGAACTTTTTCACCTATATTTCTTTATCAAATTATGTACTATATGCATTATAAATGCGGAGGAGTTTCTGCGCTATTTCAAAAACATTAATCATCGTTTGCTTTTTTTGCAAGTCAAATGTCAATAGAAAACTAATTTCAATCCTATTTTTTGAAAAACATATATTTAGTACTATTTACTAAAGCAATATTTCATCCTTATTTTAAACATTTAATAATATAGACTCTTACGTATTAATATATTAAGACAATAAATAAAAATATCATTTAATTTCAAATATTTGCTTAGTTGAAAAAAGTTATTAAAAATATATCGAATTCTTTAGCTGTGGAATTTATATTGAAAAGTATGGTATTTATGTGAACTTTGATTGGAAAATTTCACTAATTTTATTGCTTTCGATGAAATAATTAAGATTTTCTCAAAAGATAATTATTTTTGAAAATAAGACATCAATACCACGTGGTTTAATTTATAAGTCTCGAAATGCAATGATTATATCCTATCTTTACTCAAGCCATAAGTTAGAATTGCATTTTTAGCCAAAAAGTTAGGGAATGTATATAACATATTTTATCACAAATATTTGTCTTATTTAAATATTCATTTTAAAAATATCGAAAATTTATTTTGGTGTTCACAAAAGAGATTTTTTAATTTGCTTTTATACCTATACATAATTCTTAAATTTTCCTAATTTTCTAATCAGTAAGTTTTCGAAAGAATTTCATGTAATTCCTGAAACCAAAAGAATATGTATTATACAGTATATCCTTAAACAGTAAGATTAAACAAATATGCTACGAGACAACTCTGACAAAACGTTTTGTTAAATAACTAAAACTCAAAATTGAAAATTATGAAAATAATATCATTGTTTACTTAATACTTTAAAGTACAAAAAAAAAAAATTGAGTATATTGTATGGCTTTTTTTTATGTAATTCCGCATTTAAATAATTATGTATAGTGTATTGTATTTAAATAAATAGAGGAAAGAGCCTCGTCTTTGAAAATTTCATAGCAATATTTTTCTTAATCTATAATTTTTTTACCCATTTTTAAAAATAAAATATAATACAAAATGCAGAAATGTTATGCTATACGATATTATATCAGTAATATTTTGTTTTTAAAACTGTATAGTCTAAATAATTTACAATTTATAAAACTGAATTTCGCTCATATATATTTAAAAATGTCAATAAAATTGAGTATTAACCTACAATTTTATACACTTGATTTAAGCATTTGGTAATTACATAATGATACTACGTAACAGAAAACTGCAATTGCTGGGTATTTTGCTAAATTTAGATCACCTTAATTGTTAAATAAATAATTAAAAAAACGAAAAAGAAATATATTTAAAATAAAAATAGTGAAAGTTTACCGAAGAATACAAATACAAACTGAAACATACTTTAAGCTCTTTTTCCTTAATATATAAAAATATTTAAAAACGAAATCTGTAGGAAAACATGGTATGTGTTTAGAAAATAATAGAAATATAAGTACATAAATACAAATGTTTTAGCAAATAAGGAAATATAATTATTGATTTAAACTGACTACGGATGGGGAGGACCTGGGTTCGAATCCCGGCTTGGGCATGGATGTACTTTCTTTCTCTCTCTCTCTCTCTCTCTCTCTCTGTGTTTCTTGTCCTTTCCTCAGATGATGGATGAATGTGGCCCGCCCTAAAAACGGGTTTGTGGTGTTGTGGCATAGGCGATGCTACCGTACATCTGTGACTTGGTTCACAGGTGCCCACTGGGTAAAGATAAAATGAGTTGCAGTTTCCGGCCTTCTTGAGGCAAATGGGCTAATGTAGTTACTTGCTCAAGGGTGCCCGCCATTAGAAATAATTTTTTTTTCTGATATCAGCATCAGCATCAGCATCTGTTAATAGAATATCAAGCAAAAAATCATTTGCTTGATATTCTATTAACAGATGCTGTTCATAAACATTACGAAATATAATATTTAAAGATACTTCAGCAATTACATTAAATAAATAATGTTAAGTAAATGATAATAATATGGTTTTTGGAAATATTCTTTTGAGCAAATGTTTATATTCAAACTAAAACTATCAGATCAATGCAAAGGTAACACAAATGAATAAAAATATTACTGGAAAAATTTTAGCAAATATCGCCCATCCTAGCTAGTGGTTAGCGTAACTGACTACGGATGGAAAGGACCTGTTTTCGAATCCCAGTTTGGGCATCGATGTTCTTCCGTGGGCGATGCTACTCGTACCACCATGACTTGGTTCACAGGTGCCCACTGGTAACGATCAAATGAGTAGTAGTTTCCAGTCTTGTTGCTGCAAATGGGCTAATGTACTTACTTGCTTAAGGGTGCCCGACATTAGAAATAAAAAAAGCAAATATTTTTTAATTATCTGAAGAATAATTACCTTCGGATTCCAGTTTATATAATTAAGTTGTTTGATTGTGGCCATAATGCAATAATGAAAGTAAATTCAAACTCGAATATAGTAACATTGTAAATTTTAAATGTATTTAATATTTCTGTATTCAAATTATAACATCTTATTTAAAATATTAATTATTCTTAAATATTCAATAATATAATATTTTTAAGCTAAATGTCAATAATTTGTTGTAAATTTGTATTTCTTACCGGGGGGAAGAGAATTTGGCAATTTAACATTAAATATTTAATTCCAAAAATATTAGAGTGTAGTTTTTTTTAATAATAAAGTGAATTAAATTTTATGGCTGCAGAAAATATGTCTTAACAGTAACAAAACTAAGAAAACAAAAACAATTGTGCTTAAGTACGTAAAATGAAACTTTTAAACATAGGTTAACTATATTTACGAAAATATCATATTTAAGTATGAAAGTTTTTAGTATTATATTCAAAGTTGATTATAAATTAAATAAATTCGAAATGTTTAAGTAACAGTAAGTCATATGGCGTTGTTGATATGGTTTCAATAACGAAATATTTTTCAATTATTATGAATCGGTTTATTATTTATTTAAATTGTCATAAATAATAAAACTTTTATTTTGTGAATTACTTTATATCTTTGAAAAAAATATCTGTTTGTACTCAGTTGGAACTACATTGATATACCCCCCCCCTCCAAATCGGAAATTAGGTGACTTGTTTTCTCGCCAAGCAAAATACCTGTTTTTGGCGCCTTTTTTCTCGCCAAGATGGATTCTCGCTAAATACAAATAATTACTCCATAAAAAACGTTAAAAAAAAAGGAAATCAAAAAATGGTACAAAATACAAGAAAATACTAAATTTGGTAACGGCAAAAACCTAAAAGTTTTAAAAACCTAAATTATCAACACCAAAATAAGAAACAGCAACTCCAAAAAGTGTCCGTAGGGACTGCCATTTTGGCGCGCCATTTTTGGAGGTGACTATGTCAAAGTTTTACCACTCAGTTTTATTGCTATTTACAATAAATATTTTCAAAATATGGATAGTTATATTATTTTATTATTATATATGAAACTTAAATAGTATAATATTTTACCTACGTGTCATAATTTTTATCAATGTTTTAGTAAAATTTATCTTACGATTTATAATTTGTAAATTGCTTTAGTAAAATTTGTATTTTTACATGCTTATTTTTTTTAATGAATTTACCGCATTTTGATATTAAAAAGTAAGAGTTAACTCTATCAAAATTTTTTAAATGTATGAACACACACACAATTAATATTCTTTAAGTATATAAAATTAATTTTATAATAAAAATAGTCCAATATTAAATTAAAAGTAAAAGGTATTGATTATAATGATACTTAAGTAGTTAAATACCTTTATATAAATTATAAAATAAGACTATTAGTGAATATCAATATTTAATGAATATATGTTGGTAATGCTTATTGAATAGTTCTCACTAAAGAAACTGTAATTAAAATTATTTACACAAAAAATAGTTTTTTTTTCCAAAATTATTTTCAATAAATCTCGATTGAAGGTCAAATTCACCAGTGAAGGTATGAACTTGAGTATGGCAATACTGAAAATTTAAAATATACTTCTTATTTTCTTTCAAAGTAGAACATCACATTGAAAAACATCATTGTCAATCTTAAAATAAAGATAATATAATTAATAACTAAATTAATGAATAAATTATAATAATTATATAATTATGAATTGAAATGTTGTGATATTAAGTATGTAGAAATATTAAAAAATTCCTTTTAGGTATTTTTATATTTAAATCAATTAATTATTTGTATATAAAAACAACTACAAAATATTACTTAAAGAACATAGTAATAGATATTTTGATAACTAAGTTTTATTGTGATATCTAAAATTACTTAAATAAAAAAAAATAATGTAATCAGAACACAATTAAAAAATTATTCGCATTTGAATATGTTTATAGTTCTGAAGCGAAAACTTAGTTTTAAGTTTGTCTGATTTCTGTCTTAACTTAATAACAGCTAACATGCTATTTAAACCCGTTTATATCCACACAACAATCTCGCTCAAAGTTGCATTAGAAATTCTTTGAAAAGTTAAATATTATAGATTGTTAAAATGAGTTACATAGTGAAGGTTCAGCTCATATTCTTTTCTGAATGACTAAGAACATAATTAAAAATTGTATATTTTATCGTTTGAAGCATAATTTCTGTTAATTCAATTAATTTTTAAACTACCATTTTGATTTTTTGCTAAGCTTATAAAACCATAATATTTAATAAAATGAGATAAGAAATAGAAAATCAAAGTCTAAAGCATACAAGTGATAAATGCTTACATAACAAGCAATATTTACGTAGTTAAAAATAACTTAAATAGTTATTCATTTTACGAAAATCAAAAATATTTGATTATACTATAAGTTGAAATTATGTTTTGCATGGTGATTTGTAGTTATTCGGATATTAATTTCAAAGTCTACAATCTGAATTCAAATAAAACTTATATCTTTCCATAAAATGATAAAGACTTTTTAATCATTTTGATAATCGAATGTATTTTTTTTCTAAAATGAATTTATCCTTAATAGAAAATAAATATTATAATAAAATATATTTTTAAAGGTATTATTTAGGTGGTAAAATATTTAGATTATGTGACAGTTTCTTGCTTCTTTTTTAAAAGAATTAAATTTTCTTAAAAAATATAAACTTTAAAAATCAAAATCGCTTAAAAATGAATGTGTATACGAATGTAGTGTAAAATAGTAAAATGTTATGATTAAAAAAAAACTGTTATAAGAAACATTCTTTTTTGATATTTTTATATTGACAAAGTAATTATAAAAACAAAACTTTATAAACAAAATACCTTTAAAATATTATGGGAAACAATTTAGCAAATAATTATACATTTCGTAGTTCTATTAAGAAAAAAATTCGCAGCTGAATGAATTGATCTAACTCGAATATAACAACTTTAACACAAATTTAAACTTCACATATTTTAATGAAAATTAATGGCTTTTAGTTTTAATAAGCATTCTAAAATGAATAAGAATACAAAATTTATGACTTAAATGTGTAGAAAATTTCGAAAACTCACTGGGTGAAGGAAATTTCAAATTCCAAAATGATTATACTGCAAATTTAAAATTTCTTTATATTTTCATTCAAAACATAAAATCTTATTGAAAAACATCAATGTCAATACTAAAATGATTATGAATAGAAACGTTATAGTACAAAGTATGTAGAATTTTTCTAAAATTTTCCTTTACAAAATATTTGTTATTTCTAAATATTTTACATTTATAAGCTGATTTATCATATAATATAAAGTTACACTTAATTCATAAACATTTAATCATCGTTATAGGATAAGCTTCAATAATTATTGAGTTTCAATGATCTTAATAACTCTTTAAGCAAAATGATTTTAATGTATGCCATTTGTTTAAGAAAATTAAGAAAGTTATTCACATTCGAATGAAGATTAAAACTTTGAAGCATAAAATTGGTTTTCAATTTCAATTGTTCAATTTCTATTTCTGCATTCCAAATACCCAAATTCTATTTCTGCAGGTCAATATTCACGCAGTAATCTTAATCAAATTACAGTAAAGTTTTTGGACAAGTTATATATATTATTGGTGTTCAAAATGTGCACAGTAGTGGAGGTCTAGTTCATGTTCTTGATTGAATGAAGAACATAATTCACATTTGTATATTTCGTCCTTTGAAGCATAATTTCTGTTTTCCGATACATAAACTTGACTAGTGTTTGGTTTTGGTGAATTATAAAGAATAGTCTGACTATTACTATAGTTATGTTCCTCTAGTAGGCTTTTAAAATCAATGTTTTGAGTAGCAACATTTGAAGTAACATTTACTGGACCACTGTTTTGCAGAAGCTCCGTGTTAAGTTCTGAGTTCTGGTTTGATGATGAGCAGGATTGAAATCTTCGGAGATGTCTTTGGAGATTGCTACTATGTCTGAATGAACGACCACAAAGTTTACATTGAAATGGTCGTTCTGCAGTGTGAATCCTTTTATGTACTTGGAGATTGGACTTTTGAGTGAATGTACGATTACAAAAATTACACGTATATGGTCGTTCTTTAGTGTGAGACCTTTCATGATTTTGCAAATTTGAAGGGTAAGGGAATCTCTGGCTGCAAAACTTGCATTTGTAGGGAAGCTCTTCATTATAAGACTTTTCTTGTGATTGGAGACTTGAGAAGGAATTTTCCCATCCTACATGAAGTCCAGGATTATAAACAAGATTGCTCATTTTCTTTTTCCCATCCATTATCAAGATTCGATATAACCACCAATTAAAACTGAAATATTTGCAATGCAATCCTTTTATGAGAATCGGAGTTTATTATTTTAATTTACTGACACAGAAATATCTTTCTCGATTTTTGAGGTTGAATGCGTAAATTTAAATATACGATTTAACTCGTTGCAAGCAGGTTATAATTATCTGAAGTATTCTTACGTCACTCTGCAGTGTTGTTAAAACTGTAGAAAAGAATTTCAGATCCTAAGATCAAATGTTTATAATATTAATTACACTTTCAGCTTGCATCTATTATACATATTTGGATACGAACTAAAATATAATTTTATAGAATTCTTCCCATTGCTTATATTGAATGTAATTATATTCGATTAGATTTGAAATATGAATTCAAAATGAGATCCAGTTGCTCAGTGGAACACGTGATATAAATGAGTACATTCCTTAAAAATGCGAACTCTAACTGCCGATTAGGCATAGCTGTAGAAGTTTATTTTTCACTGTGAGTATCTGTGAGACGCAAAACAGTGGGCAGCTAAAGATTCGGAAAATTAATTTCCTTTAAATTGTGAAAAGAATCTTGTCTCACAATATACCTCTGTGTTTCTGATTATTAAGTTTTATAAATTATAAAAATTATAAACGGTAGAATGAAAACTCTTAAAAAAATGAAGATAATATGCATTTATAGATGAATATTTATATATAAAAATTTTACAAAAATAGTAATTTCATGATTTTTTGCAAAAATATTTTTTCTCTTTACTTTAAAGATGCACAAAAAACTTTTACATAATTATACACCATGATGGAACACAATTTTTATATATTTCTGTTTTAAAGAATTACAGATTTTGTGTCAAAAGAAGAGTTGGAAGACATTAATTTTATTCTTGTAATATTTCGTAGTCAATTTTCCTTACATTAACGTTTCTGATTATTGAGCACCGGCAAAATACAGTGTAACGATTTGAGTAATAATACTAGAACTTTATTTTCATAATTTGACTTCAAATTAACTATATTTGTGATAGTGTTGTTGGCACTAATGAAATTTTTATTCTTATTTCTGGAATTCATCAGACGAGGTAAAATGACGTGAGGTTTTTAATTATTCTTAAGCAATATTCTATATTATAATACTTTTATACTAAATGTCAATACTTTGTTGTAAATCTATATTTTTACAGGAAAAAAAGAATTTGGTAATTTATCAGATATTTACTTAAAAAGTATGAGAAAGTAGTCTTTTAATAAAATTAATTACGTTTTCATAGTTGAAGAAAATATGTCTTAAAACTGGCAAAACTATAAAAACAAAAATAATTGGGCTTAATTATATAAATAAATAATATAAAAATTAATAAAATCAATATATTTATATGTTTTTTTATTTTATTTAATATGTAATAGAGAGAATATTAAATCTCTCTCCCATGTAAAAAAAAATCGCATATAAGAAAATTCTTTGTTTAAATAAATACCATTTTAATAAAATCCTCGCAAATTCATACTAAATGTAAGAAAATTATTTGCTTAAAGGTGCACAATTTTGCGTAGTTACTGAGATCTGTATGCAAATGTAATGTAATACTCTTTCTCCCAAGTCTAATTTAGTTTTTTAGCGGAATTTCAATTCATTAAAATTTCTTTGAATTGTCTTGTTTAGTTAAATTAATTAAAAACTGAAATCTACTCATGTTAAATGTTAATACTTTCTGATTTGTATTAAAATATACATTATCTATGAAGGTCTGTATCAAGAATCATCTTATTTTATACATATGTTTAGTAATTGTGAATCTATACAGAAATTCAAGACTATGGTTTGAAGTAAAAAAACTAAATACTTATAAAAGACGTTAAATGTTTTTATACTGGCACTGCATCATAATTTTTGTGTTTGAGTTTGTCTATAACATAATAGGAAACAACATTCAAATGGAATTTCAACTATGAAATTTTATTTCACGCTGATAGAAAATTTTCTGATACAATTTTCAATCATAAGAAACATTGATTCTCAATTTTGGTTGTTTAAGATTTCAAATTTTATTGTTTAAAACTTCTAAGTATATTGACTTGTTCATTAAATTTTTCGCTCAATAAATGTAACCGATTCTCGTTTAACGGAAACATTTCGTTTGAGTAGAATATTTAGCGTTATAGTTGTTAAAGGAGTGTTATGTAAGGGGTTAGGGTGTTTATTTTCACATTTTTAAGTGAATATAATTTATTCAAATCCCAAATTCTGTATAAGTTACATTTTCAAATAAAGTAATATATGTCAAAGTAGCATTGTCTTCCATGTAGAGTGATACCTCTGGATGCAGATCAAGTCTTCAAGTCATGCGTTACCTAGAATATATTATCTGATTCTAAATTACGAAGACCTACATTCCCGAAAACGATGGTACCCTCACTGAATGCTATACTACGTAAAGTGCCATCAATTATGTTCCTTGTTATACTAAACTGTGGTAAGCCAAGTAGATGAAATCTTTATAACAAACAGGGACCAAACATTAACATTTTCTTTTAAAGTAATTGATAGAAAAGTTATCTTTTAAACGAAAGCAGCTTTTCTGTAGATTTTATTATATAAATTGTGTGCAAAAATGTTATGAATATTCCGTTTCAAAGATTTACATCTGGTCAAAGGAATTTTTCCTAAAGACATTAATTAAAAATACTTTTTGAGATTTTTAAGATGATTTATGATCCATATAACAGCAATGCTTTGAAATTTTATTCATTAATCAATGTCAAAATTAAAGAACTTAACATATAACAAAATAAAGGGGAAGTTTAAATTATAATTAAATTAAATATGTCCCCAAATATTTTATTTTTAAATAGAGACAGTTTAAAAAATAATTAAATCCTTTTCATTATTTGAAATTTCAAATACTAGAAATTCTACTAGAATAGATTATTTTACGTGCACGAAATTTTAATTTTCCTAATCATGATTTGTATGCCAAAAATATCATTTATTTTTTATATAATATAGAAAAATTATCATTAAACTAATATTATTTTGATTCAATGAAATGTGCTGAAATTAATTGCATTTTTAGTCAAATTAAGATTACCATTCTAATAGGGCTTAAGGTATATTGTATTATACAAGGCTCAATTTTCTTTTGTATTAGTCAAGTTTCTTTTGTCTGTGAGAAGAATATAAATATGTTTTGAATGTCTTTGTTAAATATTTAGCAATTTAATATAAAACACAGAATTCTTTGATTCTAAGCAGCCCATTTTTATCTAGTCATTCATTGTAGGACATGCTTATTCAAAACTTTATATAAGTATATACTATTCAGTCTTTATAACTTATCCCATACAGTCTACTATTAAATTTTTTGATTTTGGAGAAATAATTAAGCTTTTTTTATTCTTAAGAACAACCATATAATTCAAGAGTCTAATGCATGGAAAATTCTCTATTAAGTAGTCAGGAAACTTCTAGACAATTTTTTGAAATTCTTTCCTCTCGATTAAATTATATTGTCTATGAATAATTGTATTTGTGGTTAGAACAATCAGAAATTTCTAAAAGTTTGTTTTAAAAGAATATTTATCTTAAAACTTTTAAGTTTTTAAAATCTTTATTATTAGTACTAATTTTTATGAATATATAAATGGTTGTTCCTAAAGCTATTCAATTAAACTATTGCCTTTACAAGAAAATATTTTTACACACTGCTTTTTGAGACTCCATAAGGATTATAACAGCACATTTTTCATTTTAATATTAAATATCTATGAAATTATGTTTTACAACTAATATGTATTCTTAAAAAACTAATTGTTCTCATATTCCCAATTTTGCCGGAAGGTTATGGATATAATTTTTTATATTAATATTTAATTATATTATTCCTTATAACAGTAAACTTGTTATTCAAAATATTGTTAACGAACTTTAAAATTAAAACTTTCAATAGGAATTTTTTTAAATAACAAATATGTGCTTTCATATTAGAAATTACTCTTAAAACTGAACTTCTGATTATATATTTTAAAATTCATTTTAATATTTTAAGTCATAAACTTTGATGCTGTAATATTATTTAGCAGTTGAATTTTTTTTTAATTTCTATTAAAATAACTACAGAAAAAAGCATAAGCATTGTTTCATTTTACTTATTTAATTGACGAGCATATATTCTCTGATTTTTCATTTATACTGCTTAATTGTTGGGTTTGCATCCTTTTCTTTACTCTGCAAATTTTTGTCCAGGGAATATAGCAATCTTTCAAATTAAATACTTCTGAAGTGTATTTACTAGTTTTATATCAGCAGATGCCAAATTACCAAAATCAATCCTTTCTTATAAATCTCTGTTTCATCTTTTACATTCTAAAAAGAAAGTTCGATTTGATTCCAAAATGTAATTGAGTCCCAAGCATCAACATGATTTTAAATTAAATTCCACTTTAAGATGTTTCTTTTTTGAGTAAAACGATATTCAATTCCTATAATAATTGAAAAAATAATGAATTTTTTTGAGATTTATCTTCAAACAGGATTTGTAATTTTTGCTTTTTATTAGTTTTCTGTAGAAAGTTAAAAACAGTAATTTAAGAATAATGATTTGTTGCAGGAAATATTTTCTTTGCATTATTTATTTGATGTCAATATAAACATTTTTCAATATTTGAACGTTTCTTTCTTTTGTAGTACAGTTCTATAAATTTAATATGAAATTCAATAATGGAAGGTTGTTCTATAGTGAATTTTTCAATTTAATTCAAGATTCCAATAAAATATTACAAATTCAAATGTTTTAACATGTTAAAATATAAAAAATAACCCTACCCAAAATGTCTAAGAAATTTCCCATTTAAATGTTATTTTATGTAACATTTGACAGTTTAATCTCTAAATGAATTAATTTTATTGCCAAAGAAAAAATATCGGAAAGTTGGAAAACTAAAATTTTCCTTTCTTTGAACATTTCACTTTTTTTACACATTCCTTTTTTTTAATTTGGTCTTAATTCAGATAAATGCTTTATGAGTTTGAATTTATTGAAAATTTATAATTAAATGCTATTTTACAAAAAATTGAAGAATTGATGTATAGCTTTTATAAATAACGATTTGGAATTTAACTATTTTTATTCACATGTCTTATTTATTATATTCATTTTTACTTTCAGAGATGTTTTAAAAATTTTGAACGCAAAAAAGGTTAAAAGCAGTTTTTTTTCATTTGTAAGCTGCTAGTCAATATTTATAGTTAGAATTGAGATAAAAACAGTCTTTTCATTACTTTTTCATTAAATGGAACATCAAAAATCATGGGCTTCAATTTACGATGATTGAAAAATTAATCTTTAAATGTTGTTAAAGTTTATGTGCACTTGTACTTAAGTACTTGATTTGACTAAATTGTGTAAATTTAGGTAACTAATTAATTAATAAGAAGTACTTTTAATAATGTATAGTTTATATATATATATATGATTTTATTTCTCTGCATATTTTACAACAATTGATCGCAGCATCTTCATTTAATAAGGTAATGCACACAAGGAAATCGAACGTGAAAGGGAAAAACGTCTCCTGAAGAAATATCATACACATGGTCTGGTATCTATTACAATTTCATTATTGTGGCTTACGTGAAAATGACCAGAGCGTAAGAGAGGTGCATATAAGAGCCTGTACTAGAGTAGGAAACACATGAACAACAGGTTCACAGGGCACTCAGTGCCACAACTGCATAGCTAAAACGCAGTGGACGCATGTGGATCATGTTTTAAGTAAAATTATTGACTCCTGAAATGTGGGAAAATGTTCGCAGATGACAGTAGCCGGGATTCTCGGAAATGCCCAAAATGACTATGGCCAAAATCACCAAAGTGGCTCTAGGCTGTGACAAGATAATGGAAATATCAATAAACGTTACTGTACTGGTTGCTTTCGAATGACAACGCTCAATGACTGGTATTTGACAGCAACTTCTATAAGAAAGCTATTGCAGCGAACCTGTCACATCAACCATAGTCAGCCTCATGTACGACTGTTTCAAGGCAAACTCTGTACAACATTAGGGACTGTATTGGCTTGTTAAATTTTTTCCGCACAGTGGCATTGTGTTATGTTTACCGATGAGTCGAGTTTTAGCTTGCTGTCTGATTCAATTGGACGTTCCATTTAAGAGCGCCAGGTTCCCAGTACCATTAAAACAAAATCATTGAACGCCAATATTATGGTGATGCAGAGTGTTCTTTTGAAGAGAGATAACATAGTGAGTTCCAGAATAGGTTGCATGTTAAAATGGAATTATGGTAGGCCAAAAATTACAGGGACATAAACAAATTTCTTGTTTGTTTATATGACATGGGCGCTAAATTTGTGTTTATGGCTTAAAACGCCAGTTCTCACTATTTGAAGATAATAACAGATTTTAATTGAAAGGTATCACATGGATGAAATGGCGAGTATTTTCATCTAACTTGAATCCTATCGAGTAGGTATGGATCAAGGTTGTCCAACGAATCGCACCACGTCAACCACGTCCTCACTTGTACCAGAGGTTTGGATAGCATTACTTGATGAGTGGAGTTCTCTGCCCAATATGCAGCTCAATATTGTAATCCTCAGATTACATTATTAGATTAACGCCTTATATATTAAAAAATTTAAATAAAATATGTTTTATTCCATGAATATATTTGATTAAATAAAACATTTCGGTAATTTAGTTATAAAATTGAATATTTTGACTATCTATTATTATAAGAAAGATATAACTTTTATAATCTTATAGGAAAAATATTAAAATAATAGGAAAAAGAAATGAAAATAAATTTAGAGATTGTGGAAAATTTATCTAATACAAAATTTTCCAGTTTATTTCGAGCACTCTGGTAGAGTCAATTGTCACATAATCTGTTGAAATTAATGGATGTAGATCAAAATGTTCTCTTTTCCAATGTTGATATAGTTCTTTGCTGTTGGATAACCATTTTTTGAGTGACATTTTAGCAACGCTCATGATTTCTTTTGCTTGACGAGAGAAATTTAAAGTTTCTTCAATGTCATATCCACCAGCAATTAAATCGTCTACGTAGACGCATTTGTCAAGTAGTTGAACTGTCTCAGGATATTTTTCAGTAAATTGTAAGATGTGGTGTTTTATTGTAGCAGAAATTAAAAATGGACTTTTCAGTCCAAAAATTACACACTTGAAACGATAAATTTGGATATTTGGTCAACAGTCAGTCAGTTGTTAACCACAAAAAGCGAACTGCATCCTTTTGATCATTTGCAATAGCTATTTGAAGAAATATCTTTTCTTTGTCAGCTACGACGGCTATTTTCGATAGTCTGAACTTAATTAACAATTCAAATAAATTGGAATTTAAGTTAAGTCCTGTGTATAAACGGTCATTTAGAAAAAGCCTATTATGTCGATGTGAACTTGCATCAACCACTATTCTAGTTTTAGTGGTCAAACTTTCTTCTTTTATTATAGCTGTGTGAGGTAAGAAGTAAGTTGGTCGGTCTATAAGCTCACTTTCTTTCTCAACCCTTTCGATGATACCTAAT
>JAPDSC010025802.1:25626-53126 GCA_026290005.1 Latrodectus geometricus
ATGTTAAAATTTTAATATTTCTTAAAATTTATAGAAATGAAGCAATTTTAAATTTTCAGACTTTAACGAGAAAAAAAAAACAAATTCTTAGTAAGAGCAAAAATATTTGATTAGAAACATTTCTCATAGAAAAAGAGGAAAGTTACTATTTCAATGAAAACATTTATATACAAAAATTTGCCTTTTTCATCTTCACATGAATTTTCATATGCTATTCAAATATTTCTTCTCGTGTATGGTAAATAATAACAACTATTTTGAAGCCTTAAGCACACGCACACACAAGTATGTATTACAATTCATAATACCTAATTTTTAAGTGAATGTTTTAATTTTCTCATTCTGAAACACACCAAAGGATATCAACTTATTTTAATTGAAACACTCATTTCATAAAATTTGCATAAGAAGTTCATTTTAAAAGGAATTAGCATTTTAGTAATGAAATGACAAATATTTTTCATGTAAATTCAAACATTTTTGTCATTAAGAAAAATTAACTACAGCAAATTTAATAAAAATCAATTAATTATGTTTATTTCAATACATCTAAAAACATTATTCTTAAAACAAGTAAAGTAAACAGCAAGTGTTTATTTGTACTAATGAATTTGTTTTATGAAGAATATCTTGGTTAAATTGTGGGCAATTTGTACTGTTGATGCATTCAAATAACTTGTCTATAAATTTATATAATTTAATATTGTGCAAAACATGTTAAAGTTCACGACTTATTTTTATTGCTCCTTAGATTTACATTACAACCACTGATCATTAATATTAATGAAGTGTAGACTACGTAACATAATTAATTAATAATTAATAATATATTATATAAAATAATTAATATTTATTTTAATAATTTTAGTAATATTAATATTTAATATTACAAAATTCTGTATTAAATATTTAGTTACTTCATTTAAACTAATTTTAACAAAATAGATATATATTTAAAAATTAGGTTTATATATAAATAAATATATATATATATATATAGATAGA
This sequence comes from Latrodectus geometricus, assembly GCA_026290005.1. Taxonomy (NCBI): domain Eukaryota; kingdom Metazoa; phylum Arthropoda; class Arachnida; order Araneae; family Theridiidae; genus Latrodectus; species Latrodectus geometricus. The sequence goes on from JAPDSC010025802.1 coordinate 26,632, forward strand.
TAGATAGATAGAGAGAGAAAAAAATATATTGATATTTAAGATGCAGTTATTTATTTTCTTTGATTAATGCATAAATACAGAAATCTATACAAATATTTTAAATTAAAAATTAGAAAAACGAAAGATCTTATATAGAATATAAATTATATTTAGTTTAAATTATATTCAATATTTTCATTTTCTGAATTACTTTAAATTCAATTAAATGTTTTCTTTTTTTTTGTTTTAAAATTAGCTGACGAAATCGTATGTTATAAAATTGTTCGCATGATATCTTGGATTCATAGTAACATATGCTGGAATATAAACAATTTGTAAATAAAGATTGTGTGCGAAATGAGATAATATCATAACTTCAATCTGAAAATAATTTTACTCTTTTTGTTAATATTTTTAATATATTTGAGTAACTAGCTGTTAAATCAAATGTTTCAACAACCGTGGATCGATCAAGGAATTATTCCTTTTTATTCTGTCTGATTCTTTAGTTCGAATTATTAATTGAAATCCATTATTAATTTACAACCACATTGAAAGTAAAAGTGTACACCTGATAAATACATTTATAATTTTTATAATGCTACACAAATGTTATTTTTTGTCTGAACTTAAATTTTCTTAAGGCATATCATCTTTATTTTGCTCAGCGTCAATGAAATTCTTGTATAATATTTTTTAGCAATTTTTTTCTAATAAGTAAACTGGTGGCACACTTATTACATAATATTTATCATGTCGTTGATTTCTATAAAATCCAATCTATATTTTATTCTATGTGGCATTTGTTAGTAAAGATTTGAGAATTTAAAGTTATAATTTATATTTTTCTAGTCATTAATAACCATTATTTATTTGATTATCTATAAATATTCAATATACATTTTAAGGGATACCATCCAGTGAGTTTTTTAAAATAACTTATATATATATATATATACGTTATGTGTGTCTGTATTAGGTCAATATTTATACTTTTCAGAATCAGTTTCAAGTTAAATCAAGACTATTCAAAAAAATTTGATACCACACATTTAGCATTATTTAACAATATAAAGTATCTGCTGACATAGAAAATTTGATGTAACATAAAATAAATCATTCATTATGTTATTTCCAACGACAATCTACAATACAAGAAGTTGCAAATCAAGGAAAATATTTTTTAGCTCACAAAATCACCTTTAAGAAATAAATGTAAAACCAACTACATTTGTTAGGAACTTGGTTTTTCATTGGGGTTGTAGATTAGAATACAGTGGTATAGGTTAAAGTAAATAAATAAAAACAATTCAAAAATAATTATTGATTTTTATAAGCTTTTAAATTTTTGTTTAAAATTAAAAGTTAAAGAAATAATTACAAAAACATTACATTTAATTTTCTCATATGTATGTTTTTTTTTTATTTTTTTACATTTATTATTGCTAAAAAGTTACACAAAAATATTCAAACTATGAAAACTAATTAATTGATATTAAAGACATTGAACCAATTTAGATAATGAATATTTTTAAACATTAACAATTTTAAATGAAGTTACCTTTGTTTCTTATGATTTTTATTTTTTACTGTCACATTGTAATAAATGTTTAGAAAACCATTCAGAAAGAAAAAAAAATTATTTTGAATGTAATAGTATATTATGTTATGGTAGTACAGTATAATGTTCCTTAATAGTTCAAAGCTTTTCTTGTACTATTTTAGCAATTCATTTAATCTGGAATAGAAAAGGAATAGCCTATTAATCTCTTTAAGAGAACTGAGAATTTGATCAAATATATAAGATATCAAGTTGAATTTTCAGAATTTATCTGTCTCTTAAATTAACCCTCGTAAAAATAAATGGTTTAAACTGAATATCCAACATTATTTTCAAAAATAAGTTTGAATAAAATATCATGATATATTGTTTGTATCAATGTGTTTTTTTTTAATTTCTTCTATTTGTAATATGTTAAAATAAAAATTCTGTTTCTTCTTATTAGCATTTATTGGCACATATGTTTAATTTTCAGGATAATGACTTAACTTCTTTTCTTTCAATAACAGATTTTTAAGAATTGTGTTATAAATACAGAATTATTCTGATTTTTCGTTACAATAGAATAAAAAGTCATTTACTTTTTTCTTTGAAAAATTGAAAAATTGATACTTTAATATTCTACATGATGTTTGTGGCTAGTTTTAAACAAATATCTTTAAATCTTTAGGAACTTTCTTATAATTTATGCAAGACCTTTGAAATAAATTATTTTGCTATTTCTGAGTTTAAGATAAAGTAAGTATTTCATAATATAATGAAGTATGCAACAAATACAATAATAGATTTAGAAAGGTATCTTGCCAAATATCAAAATGAAGCGTCCCAACGCTCATATATTTCTAAATAGCTGTCTCGTGCACGAGCACTTACGAAATCACGTTCTTCAAGGAATACAATAAGAGTGACGTCTTAGGATATATATTCTTTCAGGCCTCTATTATTAAACTGCCTTGACCAATGGCCATTTTAAAGCTCCCTTTATTTATGCTGGCTTTATTATCAGATGCATTTGCTTTTGACAGGTTTATTGAATTCTTTTTACTATGCTATTGAAGAAATATATTATATTTCATTTTAATAAAGGAGAAAAAAGCTGATAATATATATAGTGAACGATAAATTTTCAACAAGATGCTTTTTGAAAACGCCGTAATTTTTTTCTATTAAAATTTATATCAATGTAAGCAAATTCTAAAATATGTGCAAAGGCTTAGAACTAAACCAATCAAACATTATTTTGTGAAACCTCTAAATGGAAAATATTTTTTGAAAAGTGATTTCTTAATTTTTATATGGAGTTGATTTGATTAAAAAAGGTACAAATATTTTTTTTCCAATTTTATTTAAAATATTTCCAATTTTAATTCAAACACATGCATTCCAATTGCTTAAAAAAATATATTTTCAATAAATATAATGCATTATATTATCATTAACTACATAAAAACTCTTATATTATTATACTATTTTCAACTCCGTTTGTTTCACATTAATTTGTATTATTAGCTATAGACAAATCTAGATAAACTTGTAATGAATTACTGTGATTAAAGCAAAATGAATTTTTTGAAAATACATATCCATCCAATAAATTATTACATTTTTAAATACTTCTCATAATCTCATTGTCTTTATTTATCAAATATATTGACATTTATAATATTGTTTTCTCATTGCTCTCAGAAGTGCATCATTTATGAAACATACTCTACACGTAATTACTTCGATAATTTCAAAGCATTGTTTAAATATACAGGTTTAAATTTGTTTATTCATTTGTTTTGAAATATTTTCTTCCTCTAAAAAATATTAATAAATTCAATTACAGTATTTTTCAATAAAAATTAAAGAAAATTTTAAATACGTATTTTTTAATAAAAGTGATCAAATATGCCTTATTTTACATGCGTAATAAAATGAAAAAATAGACTGAAATGTTCTAAAAGATATAATAATTATAATAAAAGTCTTACTGGATATTTGAAGAAATTATATAATACTATCATATATTCTAAATTTTTCAAAATGTTCTGATCTGAAATTTTGGAAATAATCTGATATTTTTCAAAGTACTCCAAGTAACTACTTTTCCAAAAACGTTAAATATATTTCATATTTATTGACGTATATATAAAAAAAAGTCGTTTAATGTGATATATTAACAAAACAGTGAATAACACACATCTATAGTACATCTAATCAAGTAAACATTAAATGAAGTAAAATGTATAAGTATATTGATAATTGGAAATAATTGTATACGAAATATTTAAGTAAGCTTAAATAAAGTGCACGTATTGCAAGATTATATGACCTATTCGTAGTTTTCATATTTATTATTAATTATCATTTTCAATAAATTAAAATTAATCGAAAAATCATTTTCAAAACTATGATTCTATAAACAAAAGAAGTCAAATGAGAATATTGGATAATATAGCAAATAAGACAATCAGCTGATGTGTCATTTAAGAACAACTAATTTCGGTTACCTCTTTTATTACAGCAGTTAAGTTACTGAAAATTCTGAGGTACATTTTAAATTACTGTTAAAACTTGGGTAATGCATCAAAGTTAAGATTAAATAACTGTCATGGAAATTTTCATCAAATGAGGAAAAAATGTAATATTTTTCTGATTTGTAGAAACAAACCCCATGAATTTAACTTCAAAATTCTCTCAGACAGAAATTTGCAAATAACTTTTTTTCGCTCAGACCAAAAAAAAAAAAAAAAAAAAAGTGACAAATATAAAATAATAAATGTAATAGTACAACACAGTTCATGATAAGAACCATATGCAATTATAAAACCATAAATTAGAACTTAACTTTTGAGAAAATGTATGGAATTTAAAATACATACATAAGATTTAAAATACATATATAAGCATTTACATATTTCATGATTCAAACATAAATTGTAATTCATTTCGAATATATCTGAGATCTTAATTTCCTATGGTTCTAACTGTTTTACCGTAAAGTTTCTTGAAAGTCAAAGAAAGTTACTTAGTTTTTTTGTTACATTAAAACATTACAAGCCATTAAATGTTAAGATCTGATATTTACTTTGAAATTCAAATAATAGTGCATAAAATTAAATACATTCAACATTAAAAAAAATTAATGTATTGTTTAAAACTAGTTACACTTATATAACATCTGCAAACTTCTAGAATTTACTTATAACTAAATAAATTTGCAGAAAAAAAACCGAAACTATTTTCGTCTTTTTTAATCTAGAATTAGCTATTTCAGTATATATTATTTATAACCAGAACTTTAGAGGTATACTTAAGTTCAACTTAAATAGTTTTTGTGCTTTTAAAATTTAATGTGAGAAAGTAATTTAAAGGAAAAAGTGCATTTAAAGGTAAAAATTATTAATTCAAAACTACTTAAACAATGTTCATACTGAAAGGTTTTAGATGAAGGCTATAACTGCAACGTACAATAACTAGTTTGATTAAATATAGTATCCAACAAAATTTGGCAAGATATTAATTATATGTTCAATTATTTAGCAGTGACATCAATATCAATCATAAAAATTAATCTAAGCAATTTTTTAGAATATTGAAATGAATACATGGGTCTTTTGCCAAAGTAACTCAAATGATAAACTGAAAATTAAGTATATGAATTGATAATAAAAGAAATTAGATATATAAATGTTATATTATACTTATTCTCTATATAATTCATTTTAAGAAAAATAGTACATAATCAAATGTAAATCAATTAAAGAGAGCTTACGTTAAAGCAATGTGAGATTTTTGAGGATTTGGAAGCAACATTTAAATGATGCAAAAAGTGAATTGATGATAAACATAATTTGATTTAGTGCGAAGTTAACTTCTTGAAACGCTGATTTTTAGTTGAAAAACCGACTCTAACAAACTGTTAATACATAAATTATCTCTGGAGAATCTTCAGCTGTGTCGAACTAGCATGAATGCATGACATTAAAAATGTCATGTGATTCTATTGGTCCTGAATTCATGTGGTTGTCTTATAAAACGCCCTTCTCTTGATTGTACTAAAAATGGTGATAACTTCACGTTTGACAGAACAGAAATTTGTTAGAAATGATATTTTATTCACTCACTAATCAACACTTTTCACTTTGGTATTTAATATAAATTGCAATGTGTGGGCATTAATTTTTTTTCTACAGTTCGGGAATCTTGCAATAATCTTTTCCATGTACATTAGCTTTTTTCACTAAATATGATGGGGATGCTTAGACTTACTACCTAGATGCATTATCTTATTTTGCCTTTTCAATGTTATCAATATTAAGACAAATACGTTTTATTAAAAAATGTTGGATTTTGCTAAATGTCAACAAATACACATAAACATATACAATTAATGAAAATAAAGCATTTGTCAATTCGGTATTAAACAATAAAGTAAGTTGAGAAAGTAATTAATATTTTTTTAAATATACTGAATACGTAGAATAAACGAATTTAAATTAGTAATGCAATATTAGAAAGAAAAAGACTAAAAAAAGTGCATTTTTAAATTGAAGCACATATTTCTAAAAATACTAATTTCAACATGTGTGCATTGAGATTTTTACCATAGCATACTTTTTAGTTAATAAAAAAAATCAATTACTAATAAAACTTATTTCATTAAGTAATTAGAAATTCCTAAAATAAAATAAATCGATAATGTATACTGATAATTTTCAAAAAGATTTACATTACATATATATAAAAAACAGCAAATGATTAATCTATTGACGTGAAAAATAATTTTCTTGGTTATGTTAGGCTAAATTAAACATAAGACAAATATTACAAATTTTCTTCAAGTCCTGAAGCATTGTTTTCATAAAAAAAAGTGTTCTAAGGAACATTTATACTTCCCAATGTTTCCTTCCCAAAACTGAAATATTTCAGTATGGTATTATGATCCTTAAAACAAGAAACTTTCTTTCATGCTTAAGATTTTTTCATCACCATTGAATGAATGAAGAAAAAATAAGCATTTTTTGTCTTTAAAAATAGTGCCTCTGGCCAACATTTGTTGGGGAAGATATAGATCCATTTCTTCCTCAGTTTTTACCTCAGAAGAGAATTGATTGAAATATTTTTATTTCCTGAAACGTTATCTAGTAGTATCTTAAGTAGGTATTCGAAAAAATATTTCTCAACGCAATTGTTATTTTAAGTGTAAAAGTAGTAATTTCTGCTTTTTTAAGAAAACACTTCATACAGAAATTTGTTCGATCTATATTTTCGTTCTGTTCCAGTTGTAAGTTTGTTCCTGATAAAGCTTTTTTTTTAATTTTTAGATTCGTCAAGGATAATGAAACGAAACATATATCACTTCTAAATTGTATTAATTCTTGTTGAAATTAAAACCAAGTAGGAAAATAAAAGCAAAAATAATATTGAATTAAATAAATAAGTAAAAAAATCATCTGCCAAAATTAAAGAGTTCAATCTTTTAATATATTACCCAAACAGAGGTATAAAGCCACTATTTGAGAAAAATGATTTTTCACAATATAAAGTTACAAGATGATTATATTGAAAATATGCATATCTTAAAAATATACTAGTTCTTGACTTAATTATTAAAAGATAATAAAAAACATTTTAATTTGTCATATTAATGAAATTGATGAAAGCAAGAAACATGAAAATAAATAACTCCCAACTCAAGCACGAATTCCGAGCTATGTAGTTTATGAAATATTGAAGGAATACTTATAACAATCAATTAATACAGCACATTCTATATGCCATCTAAAATATAAAATAATACTTTTTAAAAAATTAGAATAAATCTTTCAAATTTTTAAATTACTATATATTATTTTACTGACACGCATTGTCTGCTAAATATTTCATATTTTATTTTGAAAATTAAAAATAAAAGGACAATTAAAATTAATGTAATTATATTTTTCTTTGATCCAACTATTTCTAATATGTTTGGAAAATTTAGTAAATGTCATAAAATTTCAAATCATTATTCAATTTTTCCCGGAGTATAATATTTTAACAATAGTGTATATGACCCATATAATAAAATATTATTGTATCATGACCATCTTACGTTTTTTACTTATAATGTATTTACGAGAACTTGGATATTTAATAAATTATTTTCATTTATTCACTTATAAGCTAATTAAAATGAGTGAAGAAAAAAACTATATGGAAATACCTATCTGAAAAAAGAATGAAAATAGTTTTCGTGAAAGTGTGTGGTGGGATTATTCTTATTCTTAAATATAATAATAACAAGAATAATATAGGATTAAAAGTATGAATAAGCAATATGTGATCCACAGATAACAATATCTGATTTATTAGATTTATTCCTTGCAAAAATATAAATCTTGAATGCTGAAGAAAGAAGTGAAGATATTAATTAGTCTTCTTTAAATAACATATGCAAATGTCACTAAAGGAATTTAAGAAATCTTTAATTTATTAAATAATATAAATCATCTTCAGTAAATGAGTGTTATTTTTGTAATTAATTAATGAGATTAAATTATTAATTTTTAATTACTTATCATAACATTTGATGAGAATAAACATATATAGGCAGAAAAAGCTGGAATAATATTGAAAAACATTTTTAAGTAATATAATTTCTAATCATAAAAATAAATTTTAAATTAATAGAATATTGTGTAAGAAGTATAATTTGAAATTCCATTATTTTTTTTTAAATTTTTTAAATGTTTAATTGCGACTTTTTGCTTGAAAAGTAATCCTTTTTGTTCAAACCATAATTAGTAATAAATTTCACATGTTATGTTATATTGATCGCTATTGCAGTTCAAAATTGAAAATGTAATTGTAATTGCAAATTCCTTAACAAAAAATAATTTATTTAAACGATTCAGTTGAATTAAGTAAAGAAGTGAAATTAACAAATAAAATAAAGGAATTTTTATATTAGTCAAAATATCTTTGTAAAAAAACTATTTGCCTTTATAATTAACTTTCATTAAATAAATAAAGTTTTAAGAATTATTAAGACATGTGTATATCAGGAGTACATAAAATATTTCTTCGATAACAAATTTATTGTTAGTATCAGTGAACAATGCATTTATCAAAACCATTTTCTTATCAGTTAAACGCGAAGCTATGGAAAATAAATTGGAAATGCTAGAAAATATGTTGCACTATTAAGGAATTGTTCATTCTTTATTTTCTTAAGAAAAACTATTATTAGGTGTCTTTTATTAAGTTGTAATTGTTCTTGAAATTGAATTTTTATAAAGGAGCATTAATGATTTGTAGAATAAAATTAAAAACACTATACTGTGTGTTCATAAGGAAAAAGAGGGATTCATAAAAAATAATATTGTACTTACATAATATTTGCTTTTTATAATTAATGCATTAATTTTCTAAAGTCCCCTTATTGTTAAAACCAATTGAATGAAACAACGTATTATATAAAATGATTTAATTAAAATAAACGTGTTTTATATGAAAATATGTTCTAAAATGGTTAACGTGATAATTATTGTACTTCTTTACTCTTCCTTCCATACCCACATCAGCTATCATGAAATCGGCATTTTAGTTTTTCACACACACATTTATCATAAATATACCGTATAACACACATACAACTATAAATAGCCACATGTATACATATTATTAATTCTATATAATAAATTTTTTAACTGTTTTTACGGGATTTGCATTTGAAACTTCCCTTGCTGCATGTTCCTGGCACCCTGACAGAAATAAAAAACAATTAAAATAAATAAATAAATAAATAAAAACTGTTCCTGTTGTGGTGGTTGGACTCGGTGATGATAGGCAAAACCGAGTTAACCAGGTTCTTAGAAATAGTGGAGATTAAATGAGAACATATGAGAACGACACAATTTAATTAATAATAATAATGTAATTTTATTGTACTACTATTTACATTTAAATATTTACAGTTTATATTTAAAGATTAAATGTCTTATCAACATATAAATGCATATTTATAAAACATTGTGCGGCCAGTGGGTCCTGAACAAGAGATTAAAATGACTCACCCCCTTTGTGTAGCGAATTTCCCTTTGTTGTTCTGAACCTTTGCTTTCCTTTTGTTAGACTCTTCTTTTGGTTGGGTCTGTGCTTCACTACTCAATTCAGCTTTATCTGTGAATCTCTGAATATCTGTATGTCTGGATATCTGCATATCTCCATGTCAGAATACTGGATGCTGAAAATCTGCATGCCGGAATGGTGTTCGGAATCTGCGTCCTCGCTGTTGTCGTCCTTTCACATCATATCATCATCTGTGAATTCTGAAATCTGAATTCTCGATTCCGAAATCTGAATTCTCGATTTTCAACTCCTTAACTTTTATTGCCCTCATCTCTCCTCCCATTTTCTTCTATTGGATATTTTCTTGTATCTCATCGGTGTTAGGCTTCCAGGGAATGGTCAGAAATCTCCCCTCCGAAACCCTTGATTGGCCACACACAAACAAAAAGTAGAATATTTTAATTTCATATGGACCACCCATACATCCCAAGGGGAAAACGACTCTGGGATGGAAAACTGCAATAAACTTTAAGTGCAGTTTTCGGGTGCCACTTTGAAATATATAGTTTTATTTCTTTATTACCCTTGTCTCTTTATATTACAATTTTTATGTTTCCTTTCTTTTATATTTTACAAAACTACTGTCGAGAGGAATTGTTACAGAATTTATTTACAGTAACATCTGTTTCCTCTGCGGCTCCTTTTATGTCGTTTGCACTACGACAGTTCCAATGAGTGGAGATGGAGGATGACGTCATGCAGACATCACAATTTCCATCCATTGCATTGTATGTTACAGCATTTTATTGTTATATACCACAAAATATAAAGCATTTAGACATCTATGTATTAAATCTAAAGTTTTTTTTGATATACTAAATGGGAAAAATATGCAGATGTAGCCAGACAACAATATTAACATCAATAAAATGTATTTTCCTTAACTAAAAATGTTTGAAAAAATTTTTACAAAAGTTAAAAGCAATATATTTTCTGCAGAAGCAATAAAAATAATCAACTTGCAATGGAATCTTTAAAAGAGGGAAACTAAAATTAATTCTTCTGCTATCACCAAAATTTGTTTTAAATAATTTTAAATTATAATTAGAATGATTAAAAATCTCATTAAATTGATTCATTGATTGATTAAAACATGTCATTAAATTGATTAAAGATCTATTTAATATGAAATAAATCAAAAAGAGAGAGGTAGTTAAAATTACTTATTTATATATAGGACAGATACATTATCATACTGTAGTTTTAAAATACATTTTATTAAATTCTACTTCATTCATGAAGTTTAAATTAAAGTTATTTAAAATAATATATATATATATATATATATATATTTAAAGCAAGAAGTACAGTATAAAGGAATCAATATACTAAATAAAAGTCCATGGAATAAATAAAATACAATACCAATAAACATATAATTTAATATTGACAATTTAATTAATTAAGTTGGTAGCTAATGAGAGAAATGCCGATATAGTTAGTATAAGATGTAACTTGAACAACAATAAAATCAAAGACAAGATTAAGAAAATAACTATACAGTACAAAGAAGTAAACGCATAGGGATTACGTTTTTATCAGAAGAAAGATAGTCAATTATGCAAATAGAACAGTGTTATTTGACAAGCACGAAAGAGAAATGTCAAGAAGTTTTCCTTCGAAGAGTGGCTGTATAGGAGGAAAGTTATCAAAAACTATAGGAAAGTGTAAATCAAAACAGTATACAAAAATTCATAGTACATAAAGAAGCAGAACAATACATAAAAAATATATCGGTGCCAGAAAACCAAAACCTATTTATTAAATGCAGAAAAGATATGGTTGCCAAAAGTAATTTCAAAAGATATATGAGGTAAATTAAAAATTGAATGTTGTTTATTAAATATTTTTTAGATTAAAGTTAAAGTGTTATTAAATTGAAAATGTTTGTGTTTTCGTGTTTCTAGTAAGAACTTGAATGATTTTGAGGCATATTTGTTACTCCTTATATATATAATAAATAATAATTATAATATACATATAATTTAATAATAATTATTAATTTCCATTATCCGTTGAAAATAAACCCTTGATTATCATGGGTTAATAAATATAAAATTGTAATACGAAATTTATTTATTTAAGAGGATTTTTATGTTTTTAAATTTTTATTATGTTAATAACTTTTCATCTAGAAAATACAAGAAAATTATCCCAAAGCATGTAATAGATAGACACTCCCTTACATCATTCTCAATAAATTACTTAAAATCCAAAAAATTGACAGATTACGTAAGACTATTTAAATAATGAAATACTTCCCAGAAGTATGCATAAATGTATAAAAATTATATTATTATCTAAAAATCAATATGAATTTCTATAGAATAATAACATTTTTAAAACTTTCTGCCTTAAAATGCTTTATTTAATTTAATATTAAATACCTATATAAATTAGTGAAGTTTTCTTTTAAATAATTTAAATAATTTTAAGAAATTTACTTTTAAAATTAAGTTCTCTCTTATCTTTGTTGCTTTTGTTGTTAATTTTGTTCATGTTATTTTTCAATTATTAAATATTCATTTATTTATTTTATTATTTATTTTATTATATTAAATTATACAATTGAATAAACTGTCATCTTGTTTTCCCAGATTTAAATTTATTTTTAGTAACGTGATTCAATAAAGTTGCAAAATTTATTTTTTTCGTAAAAAAATGTTTATTTTGATTTTAAAAATAATATTACTTATGTGCAATATTTTGCAATCTGATTACACCATTTCTTATAAATTTTAATAACTGAATTTCATTTTTGATGCTATTATACTAACTCAGAACAATGATCATTTTCAGTTTTATTATTATACAAATTTTGTAATATTATTGTTAAATTACAAAATTATTAAATACAAAATTTAACAATAAGCAATATTATGCAAAAAGAATTTCTCTTGTATTATTTTTGGAAAAGATAAGCCTTTGCTACCTTATTTGTTTTGAAACATGATATACATCACTTATCCAATAATACTTTAAGAAAATGATAGAAACAAAGATTGTTGTAAATTCTGTTATCTACACGCACTAAAGATATTGATAGTTGTTGTTCGAAATTGAAAAATATTTTTATTTCGTTAAATGACAAGAAAGTATTGAAAAACTTCCAACATTTCTCAATTGCTTCTATTTTTGAAGTTATTTAAGACTTAAGAATTTCAGTATTGGATTTTTGAAGTGTTTTTACATTCGAAAAGCCATCTTTACTGAAAATAAAACATTTTCTTTTTAAAAGCTGATAAAAATGTATGTAACATTCATATAAAAACCTTTAATGAGATCGATTTTTCATTGAAAAATTCATATCTGTTCCCAATTTAGCTAGTAAGATTATATACACTACATTCCTTAAAAAGATATTTCTTTTAGATTATTTGGTTTTTGTGATTATTTTCATGTATCTTCATACATTTGAAACTTTTCCAAATTGTTATAAAAAAAAGTAATTGAAAAGATATTAAAATATGTTTTTTTATAATCATAAATTTTTAACTAATTATGTTGTTAAAAATTATTTTGTTTTCTTTAAACAAATTGATTGCAATCACATAAACAAATAATTGAAGATGCTTGGTAAATTAAATTTCAATGACATTAACGTAAAAATTGGCATCAATGAAAAACAGTTAGTAAAATCTAATAAATAATATTATTACTGTAAATAATAAATTGTAATGTGTGTGTGCAAAATCAGTGTTAGTAAAATTTCTGATTATTTTAAACGTAAGATTAATATTTTTAAATGTTTCTGATTTCATGATTACACATTCAAATTTCTCTTGAACTAATTTTAACATACATTTCTAAATGTAATGCTATTAATAAAAAAAATATATTTTTTAAATTTCTAATGGTGGGCACCCTTGGAAAATAAATACATTAGCCCATTAGCCGCAACTAGGCCGGAAACTGCTACTCATTTTATTGTTACTCGTTGGGCACCAGTGAACCAAATCACGGAGGTACGAGTAGCATTGCCCTCGCCACACTGCCACAAACCGTTTATATAAGGCGGGCCACATTCATCCATCATCTGAGGAAAGGACAAGAAATAGAGAGAGAGAGAAGGAGAAAGTACATCCATTCCCGAGCCAGGATTCGAACCCAGGTCCACTCCATCCGTTGTCAGTTACGCTAACCAGTAGACAGGTTGGGCGGCTTAATGGAAAATATAATCCAAGGAAATATTTAATTTTTGAAATATAAATCTGAAATGAATAAATAAATGGAATTTGAATGGTATAACAGTTATTTGGATATTTTTAGCTGTATTAAATGTTAAGTAATTTGCTTATAATTATATTAATAAATTAATAAATATAATTGGCATATAAAATTAGAGTGACATACATGAAGCAGAATGGCTTGAAAAAATATTTTGTCTAAGAAATATTTTTTTATTAACCTTAAAATTTTAGAAAATAATATATTTTCATAATCAAGTTAATATTATTTTACATCAACATAATATTAATGATTTGAATTTTTTTTTTATGAAAACATGTGAACATTTTTAGTTGGATCGATTGATAGATATATTTGCCTTCTTATAATTTCGTTGGAGCATTGTGATTCATTTCCAAATGTTCTTTGAATTGGCTTATACAAGGTTAAATTATTACTCAAAAAAAAATGCAAGAAAGAACTTTTGAAATTTAAATCTGATATCTATCTTATATACTGCTCATAATAAATTAGTTTTAGATATAAATTATGTAATTTTAATTAGCTTTCGTTAAATTCTTAAATAGATTAAATTAATTTTTCGTACATGTGTGTTTCAGATAAAAAGTATAGAATTCAAGGTATTAGGAAATATATTTAATTTTTGCTGATATCATAAGACACTACAATAATCATATAATTTTGATATTGTTCCGATAAACATGTAAATATATATATAAATGTAAATATCTTTATAAATTTATTTTCACTTGTCATCAGGAAAATCAGTTAGATATTTTCAATTTGAATACTGTAATAGCTATGTACATGTGCATATTTTCTTTTCAAGTTTTAAAGAATCATCTAAAATATTAGTTAAGAATCATTAATAAAATATAAATTTAAACCAAAAATCCTACTTAGTTTAAAATTTGCATAAATTGATGCTTTTATAGAAATATGTTTTCTGAAAAGTTCTAATTATATTTAGTTCACTTATAGTTACAAAAAACCTATGCAAAAAAAATTTTTGATAACTTTGAATATTGAGATGTAGATTTATAGTATATGCAAGTTTTCGTAAAAATGTTAAAATACTATGCTTACCAAATTATATAAGAAAATCATTTATATTAAAAATAAATAATTATAAAATTTGCATCCACGAATTTTATTGTTTCTTAAAATTAAGTTCAGGTTGTTGTATAAAATGATTTTAGACGGACGAAAAACTTGAAAATACTTCTATTTAACAAGTATTTACTAAGAATAATAATTAATATAAAATATTATAGTTTCTGTTTATTGATTAAAATTAAAAAAAATCTATGTTTATACATATTATTCCTTAAAATTGAGGACAAGGAAATCTTTAAGGAAAGGAAAGGGAAAGAAATTGTGGAAAGAAAAATTTTAAGAGAACAATAATATTTTTTCGTAATATGTTTTTTAAGTATATTTTAAATTACGTTTTTTAACGTATATAAACCTTTTACTAAATTATTCTCAAAATATTATAATTATTCACATGAATTAAATATTGTATGCAAGATATGTGATCCGAAAATAGTTTGTATACCTTGCATAATGTAGTTGCTTGATATTTGTTTGTTGTCCAATAAAATTCATTTACAACAATGCAATTTTCAAAAAGAATTATTATATTTGATCATTTTCGGAAACCAAAATATTGTGTACAATGAACTAGTTAGTTTCAATTTTTATTTTGCATTGATACATTGTGAAAATCTCAAAATACAACCAACATGATAAAAATGTGTTTACTCAAAATAATGTCAAGTCATATTACATAGATTACAAATCAAAGAAAAATAAAAATACAATAAAAATCTAGTAATCTAAATCTAATCCATCATTTTAATCTATATTCAAAATACAATAAAAATCTATTTCATACATTTAAAAGTGCAATGAATATACCTTTAATTTATTTTCACCACAATAAAAGGCATTTTCAGACTAAATCATAAACCTGAGAAGACAGATATCATATTCTAAATATGAAATATAAATACATGCATTATTTGGCTTTGAAATACTTAAATGTATGTGAACTCAGAAAACAAATTTAATGGATACAATTGCTGTTTGTTTCTAATGGACTTGACAATATCTTCAGTATAACAATATACATCCGTTAGATAATAATTAATTTTATTTATGAATCAAATGCAAATTTTGTAATCAAGAATAGGATTATGAACTTTAAAATTGTTAGATATAAGCAGTTGATATAAGGAAATCATTAATAATTAATTTCCTTAAGTAATTCTTAAATTTTATTTATATTAATTCACTCTTTATTTCAGGAAATTAAATCAAAGTTTAATACTTTTTTATTAAGATATTAGAGTTGAGCATTTAATTTACTATTAACTACGTTTTAGTGTCAGAAGATAATCAGATAATATTCAAATTAAACAAATATTTTATATTTACATTTATGCGAAATGACATTTACTTTATTTTAGCTGAATGAAGAAAGACTGTTAGTAAATAAGAAAAGAAATTTATAATGCAAATAAAATTAATGTATTACTGTCAGTATAACGAGAAATAAACTTTTGTGTTTAGAATGCTTTCCTTACATTGAAAATTTTATTCTATGAATAGTTAAAAAGTTTTGTAATCAGACTTGCCTCTTAGAATTAATTTTAAGGATCCCATCTGATGTTTCTATTTCAATTGCTTAGATTGCCATTGTCTGTGTAACAACTTAAAATTAATTACTTCAAAACTATTGCTTTGGTAGACGAGATATTTCATTAATTTAAAGGAAACACTCTCGTAAATATATAAAGTAACATTTAAATACTTACATGCAAGTTTACATTTGATGAAATTGAAATATATTTTTAATTAAATATCAAAATTGAGCTATTAAATGTTTAAGCGGATATTAAATAAAGTGAAATATATATATATATTTAATTATGTATATAAAAATAATTGCTCCAATGATATTTCACAGTTAAATAAACAATATCATTTATTTCCCTTTTTTCAGTAAATGCATTTAAAATGAAAATTAAAAAAATTAATTATACAATGTTTAAAAATGCATGCATAACATTTACAAATTATTCTATGAATTTTCTTTATTCAAAAAAAAAAAATCAAAATTTTTATCATGAATAACTTAATAACATTTTCAAAATTGATTCTATCTGCTTTAAAATTTACACAAGTGAAAATATAAAAAGGTATAATCAATGCATATATGTATTTTTGCATATATGATTATTGATTTCACAATGAATAAAATTTAAAAATATGATTTTTTAAATAACAAATTTTTTGTTATAAGAAACAATGAAATTTATCCATTGTTTTAAAATAATTATTAAAAAATATAAATATTGTCATAATACGTAATTAAATCATTGGAGTTATTAATATTATTGCATTTCGATTAAATTATGCTTAAAATAATTAAGTAAAATTGGGAGTTTGGTACGTAATAACTATATGATAGAAATTTATTTCTAACAGAGTTGTATTGAGCTATTTAAAAAAAGTAATTATTAAGAGTTTTAGAATTTGCAAACACTACTGAGACCAAAAACGTTACACTTTTCTGGTAAAAAGTGAAAGACAGCTTACAAAAATTAGTCTATAGGAGTAGATCATTGGCTTGAATATTTAAAAAATTGTTGATAAGATATATCAGCAAAATGATACATCTGAATCTGTTTTGCCAAAATAATCTATGGTTGTATTCCCGTCTTACAGAATAATTAAGTGATTATCAAACGATTATTTCTAGACCATAGAAGCATCTTTTAAAAATTATAAATAATCACTAAAGACAAGTATAAAACCATATACCAGTAACAAGATAAAAAGAGAATCGGGACTTAGCTCTTAGGGTAAAAAATAACTGTAAATTAACCTCAGGTTAAAAGTTAATTAACATTTGCGACATTTTGTAATATACAGCAGGTTCTGATTGCAATGGTATTTTGCGTATTAAAAACTGTTAAAAACTAAATACACAAGATGGTTTTGTATCTTCAGAGAATAAATCTTTATGCTTAATTTCCAAAAATCAGTTATGGAGTCACACAAAATGAACATAAACAACATATTCTTCAAAAATAAATCCTGCATAAAAAAAATAGCAGGTTTTTATTAGGAGAGAATTTTGTATTTAAAATGATTTTTCATTTGCGCTGGGCAGTGTCCGGTTAGACTGATGTTGAGAAATTATCTGTATTTGTATTTTTAATAAATACACTAAACTGTCATTATCAAAATAAAACATTAATTCCACAGTTATCTAGGGATATAATTTTAAAGTGTTTAGTGATATTTTAAAATGTAGTAGTTGGGATTAAATACTTATTCCTATTTAATAATTTATAGACCCATCTTACTCAGCATGTACTTTTGAGAAAAGAATCATTAAAATAGATTATCCAATTTATTCCTTTGATATTAAATCAACATACCATACTGAAGACATTATAATATCGATAAAAAATTATCAGTTCAAATATTATGTTCTACAAGAAGACAATACCCCAAACTCACTGATAAAATGATAAACTCACTAATTCCACGCTTCAGATTTCTGTTATTTTAGTTTGGATTAGAAACACCCATTATTGAAACTTTTTCTATTTGTCCTTTCAATTTAACATAAATTATGCATTTAATTTAAATCAACAAATTCAATCAATACTTTTTTTATTTTTTGCTTTTTGTTCACTGACATTTTTAATATGAATACATCAAATATCTAGCCAACTAAAACCCTGGCACAACAGGCCATACTGGACCATGGTCCACCTAACAATTCGATTCTAAGTCGCTAGACTTTACCTCTCAGTTTTTTCAAAATCCCCCAAAAATTTCTACATTTGTTGCTTACAAAAAAAAAATTGAATATCTTTATTTTTAACAATATATTAAGAAAATAATGTTAATTAATGGGCGCAGAATACATTGCGAATGTAATTCAAATAAGGACTAGGTAGTTTGTTTCCATTAATGTATGAGATTTATTTACTTTTCAATTTTTTTTAATAAGGTTTAAATTTTTAATATGTAAATAATTTTCCTATCGAACATTGAAGTAGTTCTAAGAAATTCGTAGACATTCTAAGCGATGTTAATTGCTAAATGATGCGAAAATTGGACTAGTATCATATATTAATTAGAATGAGATACCTGTTGAATGCAATATTATTTTCGGAGATTTTTGAACGGTCACTCTCAGGATTTTTTTCAAAAATTTGCCAAAAATCTCGTTACTTTGAACAAGCGAGATCTAAAAATAAACAGAATATTGAAAAATATTGTTTGATTGGTCGGAATCCATCTTTTGCGATTAGTCGGAATTTGTTGGTTTCCAGAAATGATATTTATCACCAAATGTGGAAAACTCGCGCCAAGAGTGACCGTAAAGTAAATCTGAGCTTATTTTCCCATTTTATTTCTCACCTAATACAAACAAAATTCAAACTGTTGTGTGAATGATATCTTTCTTCCTATAACATTCATTTAGTAGTTTCCTTATACTTATGACAATGTATTAGGTTTGGGAAAAAGAAATCCATTATTTTTACGTGATCTTTATGTAACGTCTTTTGGATTCACATTGTAAAAAGGTTTAAAACAGCTTTCATGTAGATTTTTAGGTCTTGCGCGTTACAACTGCTGACATGCGGTTAACTTCGATCATTTTTGATATTTTATAGACATTTTCGACGATGCTGTATCACATGCGAGGTGTATCTCTAACATCAAAAATACCTGAACGGAATCGACGAAACAAAAATTGTACGTAACTGGTTGTTACAGTCTTATATAGGACGATAAACACCTTTCACAATTTTAGCCACCCGGTTATCTTTTTCGCCGTTACAAGAGAAAAACGAAAATGTATCGAATTTTCTGTTTGTTGTCTTCCAATTTTAAAACCTTGTACTTGTAACTGACTTAATCAAACAAAAAACCACAAGAGTTTTAGGGTCAAATGTCACCATTCCAACGAAAATAAATCTGAAATTGTTTGATAGATACCTCATGAGATATCGATCACTACAGACGTCTTCCGAAAAAATAATGGATTATTTTTCCTCCAAACTAATAAATACAATGTATTAATGCGAATAATGTAATCTTAATTGCCAATATTAATGCATTATAATTTATTAACTAATATTTATAATTTTACTAATGCATTATAATTTATTATCTAATAGGATAGTGCAGAAAATGTCTCTTATTTTGCAATTTCAGTAAACTCTCAAAATAAGTTTCATAAATTTATACTAGTCTGAAGAAAACACTTGTACGATATAAATATCAATTCGCATAATTTACTGAATTATAAACCTACGTATTATCTGTTACTTACTGACACAAATTTCTCGTTAATAAGGATATTCAATCGATGCTACTGCTTTTAAGGTTTCTGAATCAAAATCCCTTGAAACACGTTTAATTAATTTCCAATTTCATTGGTAACTCATGCAGCGCGTCGAAACTTTGAAATACTAAATAATATACCGACAATTTGAATGCATGTTCTAATACTTTAACATTTAGACACACTAACATGCATAATGGGTTTATCAAAACTACCTGAATAATTAATGATCATCATTTCGGTTTGAGGAGAGAGGTTTCTATTAATCACTGATTTTCCAGATTTGATGAAATTATTTAATAAAACGGACAGGCAGGTTGGCATGAATTTTCTTAAATATGTAATGATATCTTTGATGTTCTCTTCTCAACCTTGTTTAAAAATGAATCAAAATCACATTCCATCTTTCTTATATTCATTAAACATTTTATATAATCTTATTATCAGAGAATAAAACTAAATATTTGTGTCAGACATAATATATTCAATAGGGATGATTCACCAGGAATAAACGTCAAAACATTTTCATTTTTAATTTTCTAGGAAATGTTTCTACAGTGGGAAATATCCATCAGTTATGTTTTGACATCTATTTAACGATCATTGGGTCAGATCATTATTATAAATAAGTTGAGAATGAAATTAGAAATTATGATACTTAACATGAATTAAGGAATCTTTAAATAAAGGAGATTATTTCATTGGTTCATTCATCAGCAAAGATGAAGATTCTGAATCACAAAAGTAGCAGTACTTGTGATGGGAAACAAACATTTGAGTTATTAAATTGATGGCCCAATAAATTATCATTGAGCTTAAATTAGACTAATACAATAAAAGTATAATAACAGCAGAAGAAAATATATAATAACTTCGTTATAGTTCCTTTTACAATACACTTGGGTTATATTTCCAGCATATTTTCCAAATCTAACACTATAATTTCATTAAAAGAAATATTTTAAAAAGATATTTGTTTATACAAAAACATCAAATAAAAGAGAATTATAAATTGGTGAGAATTATAAGGAATTTTGCTTAGTTAGAAGAATGATTTGCATTTAAATAATACTAGTTCTAGTAATAGTATTTAGCATTTAATAATACAAAATATAAGAATTCAACTTAGTAACAGAATTTGAATTTGCATAAATTCTAAATAATATAAGCTATATTGTAGCTTCAAAAAATATTTCAGAAAAATGAAAACAGATTAATTATCTGACTTACATATTTTTTGGAAATATTGTTTGATATTTATGTGACAAAAAAAATTAAGATTTTATGAGTTAATCTATTTTAATAATTAAATTTTTATCTCGAATACTGTATAATTAGCACCAATATTTAATTTATTTTTATTTTTATTTATAATGAATGAAAGTTCATACTAAAATACTCCTAGAAGATTTTAAAATGAAAACACAAATTGAGAACTAACAATAATGGAAACAATGGCTAAATAAATTTGTTAAATATTTAACTATTTTAGAATATATTTCACCCAACGAATTTTTTAAATGCAAAACATAATTTTTATAGGAAAGTTAAGAAATCTGTAATATTTTTAAGAATTGTATTTCAGAAATATACACTGTTATTGAATATGATACTATCATAAAAACATAAGAAATACAATCAAGCAATAAGCAATTATCATTGTTCGGCAATAAAGAGTAGTATAAATACAATTTTATAACAAACAGCTCTATATCACGTTTGTCAAGATTTGACTTATCTCTCTTTCAATTTAATCGCGGAATTAATTTATTAAGCTCAATTATCCTGCCTTCGTCCAAAGACAGCAATGCATTTTTAAATTTGGTAATAATCTAATTCATTTTTAAGAAAATGAGAAATCTGCATCAGTGAATCATTTCGAGAAATCTACACAGTTTTCCTCAAATATTTCCAAATTTTGTTTGAATATTACAAGATATTTAACTGACTGATTATATATTGTACATGTAAACAACATGAAATTGAACCTTAAAATATTAATTGGTTTCAAAATGCTGCATATGAAACGACATTTTAAATTTTTGAGATAATGTTTGTATAATAATTAAAAAGTGAACATACTAAAAATACTTTGCAACTAATTAATAAAATTTCATTTCAGTTTTTCTTATATTTAATCACTTAATTTTTTTTTTATATTATTTTCTGATTGGAGAAGTTAGGAGAATTTAGAAGTTAAAAACCCTTACTATTCAATTATAAAATGTTCACATATTTCCTAAAACGAAGTTTATACTAAGAAAATAAAATTCAGAAGTAAATGTAATTATTTTGTTATTCAATTAACAAAGAAGTATCACTTGCGTGTATTTGTGAAACGATTCTTTAATAAATTCTAAAAAGCAATTTATTTTAATAAATAGTAAATTCAGAATGACATGTATTTTGAGTAATATGATTTGTTAGCTAAAATATTTTAATAACAGACTAATATGTAATGTATTTTTCTACCACCATAGAAACAGAAATGTTATTAAAACTTATATAAATTACATACACATAAAATTATTAAAAAAACACTTGTTTAAAAATGTGTTCAAGCAAATAAGTTCTTTGGGAAAGTAATTGAAAAATATGGCCAACTTTTATAAAATTACAAAATTTTTAAACTAAAACATTTTTAAGTGTAAAGCAAAAAAAAAAAAAAAAAAAAAAAAAAAACTCTTCATATTTCTGAATAAAGTATTTTACAAATTTAGTTTAATAAGTATTCAATTCAAAATTTGAACAAAAACTCCCTAAAACAGTTGAATTTTCTCATATATGGTAGTCATAATTTCACACTTCTTGTTTTATTAAAACATACAATGAGAAGTTGTAAGTGTTATAATAACAATAAAATTAAATCCTTGAAGAAAGCGACCGCAATTCAATTTAAAACACAATGAATTCTTATATTCATGTATGCATTACTTTACAGTTGAATAATTCAATTTAATAATTGAAAAGTTTTGTTCTAAATTTAATTTATTTGGAACTAATTGTATTAAGCATCTTCTAGGAATATTTTCTTCATCATTTTACAATGCATATGTATATAAATTTTTCTAGCTTTTGCTTTTCTCTCAAATATAAATACATTATTTTCTGCGTTTTTCCATTAAAACTTGGATGTTGAATTTTCAAATGTTTTTGATTAATAATTTTAATTTACTGGTTAAGCTGTTGTTTTAACTTATTTGTTTGGGAAATTATATTCATTTTTTAAATGAAAGAGACAGTAAAGTTAATTAAAAATACAAACACATTAAGTTTCAGTATTGTTATACATAAATTGTTACGAATGAATTAACTAAAACTAAATTAAAATTATTCTAATAGCCTGTACAATTAAATTTAAATGTAAACAGAGGAACTATTAACAGAATTAGAAATAATCTGCTGCAGAAACAAGCTTATTTATTCTTTTATAAATTTATTGTCACTTTTTATCAGCTTAAAACATATTTGCATAATAAAAGCTCTGAAAATATATTTATTACTTTATTTATAATTATTATTAGATTATTGTGACATTGAAAATTTTCAGTTTTATATTATAATCACTTTCTGTATTTTAAAGTTACCAATTCTTTTGATAATGACATTCTGTGTGATTAATTAAATGTCGTAAAAGTTTTGCAATGCTTAAATAAGAATTTAATAAAGAAAAAACTTATTAAAGTCTTTATAAATTTAATTAAATATTTTATTCTCCGTCATATACATGACATAAATTAAATTTATAATTTAACATTAAATTATTTTCTTGTAAAATTACTCGGTTATAACAAACATGTTTTGACTTGGCAACTATATATATATTTTTATCTACCACTTTTTTTAATTTTTTATGGAGTTTTTTCTCCTTCTTATATTATTTGTCATATTTATAATGTAGAATAAATATGATAAAAATTATTTTGCATACATAATTTAAATTTACAATAAAACTAATTGCTTATTCGTTAATTATTTTTTATCTTACTTAATCCTAAATTACTTAGTTTATTCATCTCAAATAGGTTCCTTATGACTTCGATGATATATTAAAAAATTTAAATTAACCGATACTACAAAATTATTACTGTAACATTCTACGAAAATTTAAAATATATTATACCAAATTTTTATTAAAATATTTTACATCATATTTTGTTTTTGAAAATTAGTGAAATTTATGCCTTGGTAGTTAACTTTGTTACAAGTTCAATGATTAAAAATTCACTCTTTCTGTAGATCATGATGTATGTATGTGTATGAATAATGTATATGTATCCTTTGATATTAAGGTATTGTGGAATATTATAAAAGTGCAATTTTTTGACATACAGTACTATAAATATCATTAATATTTAATGAGAAAAAAGGCAATATTTGGCAAAGTGACATATTTTAATGTTATAAGAATTTACTGATTGAAGATTAAATAAATTGTGAAGTTCGCAATTTTATTATTTATACATTTTTTGTGTAAATCAAGTGTGAGATTATCTATTTATCTCACTCTAAATATTAATAAATGCATGAGGTAACCGTTGAATCTTTGTTATATTAATTCATTTATAAAAACATTTTATCTCCTCATAAGTTTACAATTTAAAAAATAAAGCAATTTATCAAGAAAATTTTTTATATTTACAAATACATCATAGCTCTTTTAAATATGTTCAATGATAATATTATGTAACCAGAATATAGCAAAGGATGATTAAAACTTAGTAACAAAATTTCATATTTCACCCACACGTGTTTTTTCAAAATACAAATACACTACTGGACATTAAAATTGCTACACCAAGAAGGCGACATGCTACAGATGTGAAATTTATAGGAAAGGAAGAAGGTGCTGTGATATGCAAATGGTTAGCTTTTCAGCGCATTCAGACAAAGCAGGCGCTAGTAGCGACACCTACATTGTGCTTAAATGAGGAAATTGTTCAGTCGGTTCCTTTTAGACATATTGCATTTGAATGTTGTTGCCTGGTGAAAAGTTGTTGTGATGCCTCGTGTAAGAAGGAGAAATGCGTACCAGCACGTTTCTGAATTTGATAAAGGTTGAATTGCAGCGTACCGGGATTGCGGTTTATCTCATCGCAGTATTGCTGCTCGCGTCGGTCGAGATTCAATGACTGTTAGCAGAATATGGAATCGATGGGTTCAAGACGGTAATACGGAACGCCATGCGGGATCTCAACGGCCACCTATCACTAGCAGCCGAGAAGACAGGCATATTATCCGCATGGCCGTAATGGATCGTGCAACCACGTCACGAGCCGTGAGTCAAGAAATGGGGTCGTTTGGAAGACAACAAGTGTCTGCACGAACAGTTCGACGACGTTTGCAGCAGCATGGACTCTCAGCTCGGAGACCATGGCTGCGGCCTCCCTTGACGCTGCGTCATAGAAAAGAGCGCCTTTAATGGTGTGATCAACGACGAACCTGGACGCACGAATGGAGAGACGTCATCTTTTCAGATGAATCCAGGTTCTGTGTACAGCATCATGATGGTCGCATCTGTGTTTGGCGGCATCGTGGTGAACGCACACTGGTATCGTGCATTCGTCGTCGTCATACTGGCCCATCACCTGACGTGATGGTAAGGGGTGCCTTTGGATACACGTCTCGGTCACTTCTTGTTCGCATTGACGGTGCTTTGAACAGTGCACATTACATTTCTTGTGTGTTACGACCCGTGACTCTACCCTTTATTCGAGCCCTGCGAAACCCTACGTTTCAGCAGGATAATGCCCGACCGCATGTTGCCGGTATTGTACGGACCTTCCTTGATACGGAACATGTTCGGCTGTTGCCCTGGCCAACACGTTCTCCTGATCTTTCACCAATAGAAAACGTCTGGTCAATGGTTGCCGATCGACTGGCTCGTCACCAAACGCCAGTCACTACGGTTGATGAACTGTGGCATCGTGTTGAAGCTACATGGACATCTGTACCTGTAAATGCAATCCAATCTCTGTTCGACTCAATGCGCAGGTGTATAACTGCTGTTATTACTGCCAGAGGTGGTTGTTCTGGGTACTGATTTCTCAGGATCTATTCAGCCAATTTTTTGAAAATTTAATCACTTGTTATTTCTAGTATAATATATTTGTCCAATAAATATCATTTTGTTATCTGCATTTCTTCCTGGTGCAGCAATTTTAATGGCCAGTAGTGTATTTAAATAAGTACTTTTGAAATAAGAAAAGATATTATAGTATTATAAATAATTAATTTATTTATTTACAGTTATTAACTCTTTTGATATTGTTAAGTGCGATATATGTTTTC
>JAPDSC010025811.1:0-17890 GCA_026290005.1 Latrodectus geometricus
GTCTACGGCAGGAGGGATGGCGTTCCCACCCACACACGCTACGACTTCTTCGAGATATTGAAACCACGAAGCAGGAGAACAAAGAGATCCGATAAAGTAAGATCTTTTACATTTATTTCTATCTCTTATGAAGCAAATTATATATTTTCATGTTAAATCTGAAATTTCAAGTTGAATTTCTTCCTTTTTCTTTTATTCTAAAGATATTAACTTTGCATCTGAATTTCAGAACAATGATTTTTTTTTTTATTAACATTACTGAAAGATACAGAATAAGAGTTCAAACTTTGACTTAAAAAAATAAATAAATAACATGCTCAATAAGACTAATTTGCAAACCTTTAAGTAACATTTTGTTTTACTTGTTTTAATAATTGCTACAAATTTTATTTATGAGCATCATTTACAATCTCTTTTCGTTAGATTCTATAAACCACATATTTTATATAAATAATTTTGATGGAAAAAAATAATTTTAATGAAACAAATATAAAATTACATTGAATTTCTAAAATTGATTTTTATTTCATACAAGAGAATTTTATTTTCTTAACATAATTGAATTGTAAACATGTTGCTGTTCTTACTTACGACACTTGGCGAAGTCAAACTCGCCTGTCTGGGACTGAGAATGATGTCAGAAGCGCATCTTCAGTTTTTAACAGAGCACGTCTTCACGAGGGTATTTTAAGAACGATATTTCTCATAGATGGCAGGACTATATAGGGCTTCCAATTTAGAGATAGGGAGCCAGTGAAAACCCAAGGCATATCTCCTATCACTCCCAGAGGAATTAATTTGGAATGGGAATATGGAAAACACTGTGACCACAATATATTTTAAGTACTCCAGTCACCATTAGTGAACACGAAGGATCTTTGTTTAAGCCGGGATTCGAGCTCACTACCTTCCGGTAACGAGAACGATGCCCTAACTAACCAGGCACCGCGGATTGAAACTTCCTTTAATTACCTAGGAAAAATAATATTTCATTATAAGTAGCAAATTTTTTCCCTTATACCACACTGAGTGTACAATAAACAAAAATAACTTTTGAACTACTTTCAATTAGTCATCCGAGAATCGAACCCGCAACCTGGCGATTGCCCGGTTGTCGATTCAACGGGAGACGGGCGCCCTAACCAACTAGGCTACTGCAGCCTAATTTTAAGCATAATAATGATTATAAAAATATCATTAAATTAAGTAAATACCAAAGGATAGTTAAGTAAAATGTAAAATACTTTGGGAAAGCAAGTAATATCAAAAGTAGGCTTGTGTCTTTAATATTTTATAATGCATATAAAATAAATAAAACTCAAAACTACTAAATCATACACACATTATGATTTATAAGTCCTTTTTATGCTTTGATACTTTTGCTTGGATATAATTTTAAGCAAAATATAATTTTTTCCAAGATTTCTAAGAGTTATTTAAAAAGAAATTAGTAATCATGTATTATCTCATTTTCATATATTCACAGATATCTGTTAGATATAATTGAAATTTTCATTTACATTTAAAACAAATAGCAACATAAATTTTTTTCTTCTCATTTGTAGGATAGTTTTAGTATTGAATTCGTACAATTCCTTGATCGAGGATTGTGGTACATATCTGTATATAATGATGGAGATCTACCAAATGAAGTTATTTTTACATCCACATTTACAGGTATTTGAAAGAAATTCGCTTAATAATTCAATTTGCAAAAAACTTTTGTTTATTTATTATTAAAATATCTCTATTTACATAAGTAATACTTTTGATCGCATAAAATAATAACAATTGAATTCTCATTGTACCAAAATATATATGATATATATATATACATACGTAATATTAAAGGAAATTTAAGATTTAATAGTTAATGTTTTTTTTTTTTTTTTTTTTTTTTTTTTTTTTTTTTATAAAGAATTGCATTTCTATTATTTTAATTATACAAAACAATTCGTAGCTTTTAATGCAAAACATGAATCTAGCTTTCTAGAAAAACTGTGATTCAGAAATATAACAATATTTACTATTTTTAACGATATTTACCATATACATAATTTTGTTCAAAGCTCAATTTTCTGCTACAAAATGAATTTCTATGTATAATTAAGCTAAAATAAATAAATAAAATTGAATGAAGTGTTAAAATTTCAATTTAATTTAAATAACGATATTAATAAAATATAACATCGAATAAGAAAAAATATATCATTAATATATTAATGAATATAGGAAATCAGGTATTCTGAAAAAAAGTTAAATATTTTCTGCTTTAAATGAATAAAAATATCTGCTATTGAAAAACATGAATGTAAAGCAAATTTTACACTTGTATTATCTTCAAGAATAGAAAGTATATTATAATTTTAATGTGTATTTTTAATATATATGTTTATTTCAAAAATACTAATTTCTTAAGCAGAATGCCTGTTAAAGGAATAGTAAAATATAAATTATATTCCTTCTTATAAAAATTGAGAGTATTTGTTTTTAATACCTTAAAATTCTCATGACCAATTTTTCCATAGATGATTCCAGCTTACCATGCCCATATGATTGCCATGGACATGGTGCTTGTGTAATGGGAAGATGTGTCTGCAATCCTGATTATGCTGGGGACTCATGCGCTTATCGTAAGTCAGACATTTTTCAAATCGTAATATTAATAATTACCTGAGACAACAGTTTAAAAAAAATATCTAATGATGATTTTAATATGATTAGGTGTTTGCCCAGTGCTGTGCAGTGGAAGAGGGCAATATGTCAATGGCGCTTGTTTGTGCAGTTCTGGTTGGAAGGGTAAGGAATGTCATTTACGTGATGATGAGTGTGAAACAGCAGATTGCAATGGACATGGTGATTGCCTCGATGGAATGTGCAGATGCTTTCCTGGGTACAAAGGATCTCATTGTGAAGAAGGTACCGTAAAAAAAACTTTGTGAATTACACAATTTTATGCATTTTTAAATAATTCTTTGAAGTTTTGCATATGAAATAAATATAAATAAAACAAAAACTATAGATTATATCTTTTCATTCGTATTATAAAAGATATATGTGAGTTATTATGATTTAAAATAATTAAATGTTTAACATTAAATAAATATCACTTAATTGTGAATTTATATATAATTTAAAAAAATATTTTTCTTTCTATACAGCTTTTAAATTTAATTTAAAATCAAGAGAATTGCTTACACAAATAAAATTGATTCATAATTTGAATACAGTTATAAAATAAATTTAAGGATTTATGTATTTATATATATATATGTATATAAATGTATTAGTAAGAACGTATAAATGTATAATAATAATGTATAAATGTTCAATAATATAAATGCATATAAATGTATAAGTACTCTTTACTTATTTGAAGATTAAAATGTATCAGGATTAGATGCTTCAAAAAGATCATTTACATAAATTAAAATCTTTTCAACTACATATAGAAATTTCATATGTACAGAAAAATCTGATTATATTAATTTCATAAAAGGACTTGTATAAAACATTATCTATTATTAATGAACATCAAAACAATTCCATTCATTGCAAGATAAAAATTAATCAAAATGTTTCAGTTGACTGCTTGGATCCAGACTGTTCAGATCATGGTCTTTGTCTAAGCGGCATGTGTGTGTGTAGGAAAGGCTGGAAAGGTGCAGACTGCAATGAGCCAGATTCAGATGCACTGAGGTGCTTGCCAGATTGCTCAGGGCATGGGCAATTCGACTTAAAATTTCAGAAATGCACATGTGATGATCAATGGACAGGTGCTGATTGTTCACAAGGTAAACTTAAAACATATCTCATATCAAATATATAAATATTAATAATGGTAATGAACTAATTTAAAAATTGAGTTTGTGCTACATTTTTTAAGATTAATTTTGAAACATTCAATAAAATTGCAAAACTTATTTTTGAATATATTCTTATTTCTGTGTCAGTCATTAACTTTGTTCCATTGCATTTTTATCAATTGCATATTTTTTTAATATATCAGGGATATTAATAAGCTATGGTAATGTTTATATTTTTTTGACACAAGTTGTACTTATTTGACATAAGTGCTTATATTTATTTGACATATCATGTGAACCATGACATCTGAAATATTCTTAATCATATATTTTAGAAAAATGCGATTTGGATTGTGGGGAATATGGACATTGTGAAGGTGGACAATGTGTTTGTGGGGATGGATGGACTGGTACTAAATGTAGTGAGAAACTATGCGATCCACGATGTACAGAACATGGGCAATGTCGAAATGGTACATGCCTTTGCATTCAAGGATGGAATGGGAAACATTGTACTCTGGGTAAATATTGTCTTTATAAGATTTCTAATCTGTCAGATCAGCAAATCTATTTAAAAAAAAATTATTTTGCTATTTGTAATATTTATCTCAACTTTAAAATATTAACTATTAGTTTATTTTGCAAAACGAGACTAAATTTCAAATGATAAAAGCAAATCAATGATATAATATATTGAAATTACAATTGCCTATATTGACAATATTTAATTAAATAATATTTTTTAAGGATTTTTCAAAATCATTTAGAAAATATTTTTAGTGACAGATTATTTCCTTCATAATATATAATGTATCTGACATGAAAAATTAATAATTAAAAAATTAATTTATATTTAATATATTTTTAATTTTGTTTCAATAAACAAGCAATTAACAAATATCATGTAACAAAATTTTTAAGAAATATGTAAAACGAAATATTTACAAAACAAAGTGGAAAGTTAATTGATTAGTTGTAGATTTTTTCTGTTTTAAATCTTTAGTTTTCTATCAACTTTATTCTACAAAACTATTAAAATTATCTAAATATTTAAGCCAGATTTTATCATAGTTTACTTATCCAAAGATAACACATTTCTGTATTATAGATGGATGTCCGAAAAACTGTAATAATCATGGAGAATGCTTAATAACTGATGACAATGAATGGACTTGCCACTGTCAACATGACTGGGATGGACCAGCTTGTGCCATACCACTGGAGAGAAATTGCAACGATGGAGTAGATAATGATAAAGGTGGGGTATTTACAATTTCATGAGAATATAGCAAAATGGAAATTGATTTACAATAAAACATCCACCAATTATATTTGGATGAACTGTTAGTAAAGCTTTACTAAATATGAATTGCCTTACGAAGGAGAAATTTTATTAACAAATGAAGTTCGATTGCCCAATTTTAAAACTTTTCTTTGACTTTAAAACTGAAAATCAGGTATACATAAAAAAATCTCTCCATTTTATATATATATATATATATATATATATATATATATATATATATATATATATATATAAGCTGAACTAAGAGCAGTATATTCACTGTTCTGGATTTCAAATTAAAAGAGTTTGGATTCAACTATTATCATAAGATTAAATATCTCTATTAGTTTGGAGTTTGCTTCAAGCGAAATAATCCCAGTTGAATTGATTGTCAATGCAAAAAATAACTGCAGGTGTACAAAAATATAACTAAAAAAATAAGTAGATCTGTAACTTAATAAAATGAAAAGTTAATGTGTTAATGATTTTCACTTTTGATATTTTACCACTAATATAAACATTTTTAATTATTTTAAATGTTTTTAGATGGCTTAGTTGATTGCGCTGATAGTGAATGCTGCTTGGAAAAGGCCTGTGAAAACAATCCATTATGTTTCTCAGCAGTAGATCCACTTGACATCCTATTGCGAAAGCAACCCCCAGCAGTGACAGCATCTTTCTTCCAACGAATGCAGTTTTTGATTGAAGAGGGATCAGTTCAAAGCTATGCACAGAAAAATGTTTTCAATGATAGGTAATTATATTTTTATCTGAAAGAATCAATTTCACTCTGCAATTAAATCTGTATTTATGATAAAATAATAATAAAATGTAGGGTGTTAAATGTAACTGACTTTAATTTTTAATCTGTGCTGCCAGTATGCTTGGAATCTTATTCAACACCAGGTATGTAAATTTAGAATTTGTAATTTCAGCCACTTTTGATTTTAGTTAAATATTTAAATATCGTTTTGTTGAAATGAAGCAATTTAATTAAAATAAAATAAACAAATAACACTTCCAATAAAAATTTATAAAGAAAATAATGCAAATATTCTTAATGCACATTTATTTATAATTTACAAAAGCTCTTGAGCAAAAAATAAGTATAAAAACTTAGTAAAATGAATCTAAATTATTTTAATTTTTATCTCATGAATCAAAATATTTTATTGCTTGAAATAAAGACTAAAAATTATTTACATTTTTAGCCGTGCATCAGTCATTAGAGGCCAAGTTGTGAGTACATCTGGCAGTGGTGTTATGGGAGTACGAGTTGGCTTAGCTAATAGTGTACAACCAGGTTTCACAGTAACTCGAGAAGCAGGATGGTACGTTTTAATGATAGAAATTTTGTCCGTAAAGTTTTATATATTATTACAAAATTCATTTTTATATCTTTAATGTTATTAAGATGGTAGTTAAAAAGTAATGAAATATATTTGTCTATAGAATGATTACATATAGTTAAGAAATATATATTGTATACTATTTAAAAATAATTGAACAATAATTAAAAAAATTACTAATTTTTATATGAATTATTGTTTTCTGCTTAAAAAGAGTGTTTTAGTATTTCCTAATTATTACATAATGTAATTTAGTTATTAATAATTAAATTAATTTTATAATATCCCTCATATTAATGAAATTCAATATGGTTTCCTCCTTATATTATTACTTATAAATATGGATTAAAATATATCAAATATTTAACAATTTCTTTCTGAAATTATATAATATTCTTATAGTTAAATAATTATTGTTTTTTAAAAGACAATTCTTTAAAATTAAAATAAGAGCAAATTAAAATAATAACTACTATATTATTGAAAGCATATTATTATGAAAACTAAGCATTTAAGCTGTCAGTTTAAAGTATAATAATTACATAAAAATTAAGTTATCAAAAAAAAATTACATTAAGTAAATAGTAATTTAAAAAAAAAAAAAAAAGATGAACACTTATTGGAAATGTTTAGCTTACAGATAATTGTTTACTTAAATGGTTTTCAGGTTTGACATATTGGTCAATGGTGGTGGAGCTGTAAAGCTACATTTCCAGAGAGACCCATTCAAGTTAAGAGACATAACAGTTGTAGTACCTTGGAATGAAATTGTTGTCATCGATAAAGTTGTACTAAATCTTGATGACGAGAGTCCACCAGAGTATAAATCACTGCTTTGTTTAGATCATGATTATGATAATATGAAGCCTGTTGTATTAGCAACTTGGAAACATGGTTTTCAAGGTGCTTGTCCAGAGAAGAGTTCCATTCTTGCTGAGCCACAGGTTTGAAATTCCTGCTCATTTTCATCACTAATTATAATATTTTTCTACAAACATATGAAATATTTTATGCAAGTGTTATTAGTAATATAATTCTATTTTTCATCATATTTTTTAAGCAGATTTCAATAAAATCCATTTAAAATTACTTACGTAAAATAAAAGCACTTTTAAAGTAGCAAATAAATTTTCTTTAATTTTTTATCGAAGTTTGTTTTAAAAATATATTTGTCTAAAGATTTTTTAATACATATATATTCAGAAAATTTTTTCTCAACATTAATTAAATTCTTTCCCTTATGAATGATTGGGATTACAATTTAATAAAATATAAATCTCATTTTTATACAATTTTTACAAATTTTTTTTAATAAAATTGTGCATTAGTATTGTTTAATAGCAGAATCTTTCCAAATTATGTTTTGCTTAATTTTTTTCAGTCAAGATTATTTTCGAATTGTTACATTATTGTAATGTAGTATTTATTTTTATTATTATTTAAAGAAAATTGCTTGATGAGCAGTTCATTTCTGGAAATATATGACCAAAAGTTAATATTAAGTATATATTTCACAGTTATATAATGATTTTACTTATTTAAAATTATTATGTAATACATAAAAAATACAGATAATAGAAGCTAATTACTACCTTGGTAACTTTCAATTAATGTGATAAAAATGAATATCGCATGGAAAATTTTAAAGTTTAAAAATTTTAGTCGTTAATTTCTTGTTAAAATATGTTTTCACTTTATTTATACTTTGATCAGAGGAAATGATTAATATTTTACTTAATAATTTAAAATAATGAAAATAATTGATGCTTATTTTATACTACTTTATCGACAAACACAAGAAACAAGAATTTAAAAATTTATTTCCAAAATTTTAATAAATACTGCAAGTTGTTTTGTTTTCATAAATCATAGTTTATGTATGTATGACTGACTCATTATTAATATATTCATAATAAAGATTTTTAATGATATCATTCTTAATTAAAACTAATGTATTAATTATTCATTTAAGCAACATGATTAATTTTAATTTATAAAGTTGCTATAGCTTTATTAGATAAATGTTAATAATTTCTACTTGATAAATGTGTAAAATTTAAATTTTTATTAATTTATAGAATATTAAAAATGCAAACATTTTTTATATAGGTTATTCAAGAAAGCCTCCCAATACCAGGTACAGATTTACATCTTGTCTATCACAGTAGCAGAACTGGAGGATATTTGTCAACCATTCAATTACAATTAACCCCAGATACAATTCCTTCTACTCTACGCCTGATTCATCTACGAATTTCTATTGAAGGTATTCTGTTTGAGAAAAAATTTGAAGCCGACCCAGCAATTAAATACACATATGCCTGGAACAGAAGAAATGTTTACAGACAAAAAGTTTATGGTATTGCATCAGCAACAGGTACTAGACGTAATTTATTCAGAATATGTCATAAAAATAAATAAATATTTTAAGCCTATATCTGTAATGATTTTTATAATATTTGTGCATAGTTACAAGTAGATTAACTTTAACAAGATAACAATAATTATATATAAAGTGCAAACCATTTATAGATTATTTTAAAAAATTATCTATATTATGTATTGATTTTATAAATTGGAAAAAGCAATTTTCTTGCAATATCATGGAAATATATAGAATAAGAATATTATGAAAATATAGAAATTAATTAATGAAGAAAAGTATGTTTACAACACTAATTTATGGTAAACTGCAAAGTAGTTTTTCTCTGTTACACATTAGGTTGGATATATATTAGGCAAAATTATACATAATTCTTCATTTGCATAATATTAACATTTTATGCATACACATATCTGTAAGCAGTAGTTAATGTTATCAATATAGTTTGAACTAATGTAGAATTATATGACTGCTTAAATGCATTATTCAATTTCCTTTAGTTTCTGTTGGATATGAATACAGTTCTTGCCAGCACATCATTTGGGAGGTTCAAACAACACAAGTGAGTGGACATGACATGAGTGTATCAGATATCGGAGGGTGGAATTTGGATATTCATCACAAATACAATTTTCATGAAGGTAAGAATATTTTAATCATCATAGTATTCATTGGTAATGAAGATTTTATCATTAAAAACTAACTATAGTGGTTAATACTTGTGCATTACTTCAAGCATATTCACATAAAGTTTGATTAAGAAAAAAAGTGAAATTTTATAGAGACAAATTTGTTTTATTATTCATTATTACATACATTGATATTATATTAAACATTAATGCTATTATTAATCATAAAACTTTTTAAGCCATCTCCAATTAAGATGGAAAAAATAAATATCAATTTTTTTAGTAACACTGCAACTTAAGGATGGTTGTTAGTTTTATATATAAAATACAACACACAGATGCAAAACTTTTAATGATATAAAAACTGGTTTATAATTGAATTAGAAAATCATTATTTTGGCGCTATGATCCATGAATTGAAAGAAAGATTTTGTCAAAAAATGTTTAAAATAAAAATATTTTTAAATAAAGATATTTTTTAATTAAGCTTAGGGATATCAGCATAAAGCATTTTCAACTAAGATAATAACTTTATATGCCATTCAAATTATTCATTTTATAAGCCTAAAAAGTTATTTAAAACCATATCTATTTAAAATGAGTAGTAAAGATGTATATATTTGGAAGTTAGAAAAAACTTAGTAAAATGATTGTATTTTTAATCTAAGTAAACATAATTTGATGCTGGCATATTATCCTTCAATCATTTCAGTGAAAAAAATGTTATCGAATGTAGCAAATTTTAATTCTTTTTTTAAAACGTCAGAGGAAAACCAGAACAGTTACTTTATATTTTCATTGAAACAAATAGATAAAACATTATTTTTAATTCATATTCCACATTTTTAATCATAAATTTTAGACTTGCTTGAGCTTAAACAATTATGAATCATAAGTGAGACCACTAAACTGCAACATTTGGCAGCACTGATTTTTGGGTTTGGTCAACTGGGTATTTTTACCATCCATTTTACATCAAATTGGCCTAAAATTTTATAAAAATATCAAAGATGGACTGTTATTAGTTCACCATAACTAGATTTTTATTTTAAAATTACAAAACTGTTTTAAATTAAGATATACCTGCTCATATAACAAGATAAAATTTTTTATTTAGGCATATTACAAAAAGGAGATGGAAGCAATATCTATTTAAAAACCAAGCCTAAGCTCCTATTAACTACAATGGGTAACGGCATTCGTAGGCCACTGGATTGTGACAATTGCAATGGAACAGCAAAGAATCAAATGCTTTTGGCACCTGTAGCTCTAGCAAGTGCACCTGATGGCAGCATTTATGTAGGAGATTTTAACTTGATAAGGAAAATAACTCCTGAAGGAATAGTATCAACAGTAGTTCAATTAAGGTGAGTTATAATTCCATCTCTTTATTCAGATAGTAATTTTTACATTTTATGCTATCTTAATATTATCTCAAATAACTGAACATTTTTTTTTATATTTCTTTTAATTTGCTTAAAATAATGGATTGAGTAGAAATTTAATTTTAAAAATAAACAAAGTTTTCTATAAAAATTTTAACCTAGGAATTTAAAAATAATTTTATATGCTATTTTTAAATTTTAATACTTTTACATAATTTACCTCATTACGATGCAAAAGCTAATTTGTAAAATCACAATAATTAGATAATTTTTATACACACTTTATCATATCTCCTTTATTATCATTCCTATTTATATTAAATGATGAAATTTAAACACTTGAAACTGTCCTTTCACAATTTTCTCATAGAATTTATATAAATTATCATAAAAGTTTGCTACTTAGTTTAAATACACATTTTTTTTATATATTTTTCTAAAATATTTAAATATAAATAATATAGTTCAAATAATATCAATATAATTTAAATAATAGTAAAACATGAAGTATAGTTTAAATATATTCTTCTATATATGTATATTATGTAGTATGTGTATATTTATTAACATTTATATTCGTTTGCTTTTTTCATAGCACTGCTCAGGTAGCATATCGATATCATTTGGCTGTTGGTCCTGTGGATGGTAGACTTTATATATCCGATCCTGAAAAGCATCAGATTTTAAGAATGAAATCTGATTTCTCAAGCATCATAGATAACTTGGAGATTGTTGTAGGTAGTGGAGAAAAGTGTCTCCCTGGAGATAAACTCTCATGTGGTGATGGAAGACATGCAAAATTGGCAAGACTAGCTTATCCCAAAGGTAAACAAGGATAAATAGTTAATCACATTTCTACGGCGTTAAACTTCATGAATTTTTTATGTATAAATGAAACTCATATTTTTATTAAAACTATAAATTCTTGATAATAGATGTGGAATATAAAAGTAAAGATTATTGACAAGTATATTGCTCATACTATATAATTTCTTTTACATTTATCATTTTAGTAGTATAAGTATATCAAGTTGTAGTATTTATAACATTTTTATTTTATTTCACATTTCAGGCATAGCAGTGTCTGCACAAAATGAAATTTATGTAGCTGATGGCACTAACATAAGAATGGTTGATAAAAATGGTATCATTCATACAATTATTGGAGATTATTATCATAAAAGTCATTGGAAACCTGTTCCATGTGGAAGAACTGTTAGTTTATCTCAGGTAAAAACATTTAATTAATATAGACATATATATATATATATACAGACAAAAAGTAATGAAATATAAAAATTATATAGAGCTTATAATATATATATTTATATAATGCTTTAAAATCCTCAAAATAATTTTTAACTTCAGTAAAATAAATTAATTTATTTTAATTTAAGGACATACTGTTCTAAGTAATGAAGCAAAAATTTAAGCAGCTCAAAACAATGATCAAGTTAATAAAAAAACATTTAATTGATTTTAACTTTTGATTGTTCTTCAATTTGTTTATTTTCTTTTTGTAATAAATTTAAATATAACTAAAAAAATTAAATTACAAGTAATGTTTTGAAATAAATTTTAAAATATTCAATTCAGTATTAAGAGGTTATAAGCTTAAATTGTGGTGAGTAATGTTTATTAATGGTATTGTAAACTATTTTAGGTGAATTTGAGATGGCCAACATCATTAGCAATCAATCCATTAGATAATTCCTTGCATATTCTTGATGACCACATGGTTCTGAGGATTACACCCGATCGACGTCTGAAAGTTGTAGCAGGCAGGCCACTCCAATGTGCTTCTCAGATGGTAAAAGAAAAAT
The DNA here is from genome assembly GCA_026290005.1 of Latrodectus geometricus. Taxonomy (NCBI): domain Eukaryota; kingdom Metazoa; phylum Arthropoda; class Arachnida; order Araneae; family Theridiidae; genus Latrodectus; species Latrodectus geometricus. The sequence goes on from JAPDSC010025811.1 coordinate 12,661, forward strand.
CAGACATATCTCCAGAAATATACCTAGAATCACCTCAGAGCATAGCATTTGCACCAAATGGAGATCTTTACATAGCAGAAAGTGATTCGCAACTAATAAACAGAGTCCGAATTATTGGCAGTGATGGCAGAATACAGCATTTTGCTGGTGCAGAAAATGATTGCAATTGCATGGAAGAGGCCTGTGAATGTTTCGATGAAGAAAGATTCCTTGCTTTCAGTTCTAAGTTGAATAGTATTTCAGCTATAACTGTAACTCCAGATGGAAATCTACATATCAGTGATCAAGGAAACTTAAGAATACGTTCAATTACATCCTCACTTCCAGTTCCAAATGAGGCGCATGAGTATGAAATATATGCTCCCGAAGTACATGAAGTGTATGTTTTCAATCGTCATGGTCAACACGTGATGACTAAAAATATGATAACAGGAAAAGCGATTTATACATTTTCTTATAATGTCAATACAAGTTTCGGAAAATTGAGCACTGTAACAGATGCCGCAGGAAACAAAATTTACATCCTTAGAGATTACAGTAATCAAGTTAGTATAATTGTTTATTATTGCACATTTGTTCTAGATATATTGTTGCATGATTTATATGTATATATATTAAATAAATATTTTCCTTTATTAAATTGAGCTTACTAATCTAGAGGCATGAAATAACAAAAATATTTTTTAAGAAATGAATTTTATTCAAATTCAGCTGAAGTTTTATTCAAAAGATGTATATTGTAAAGATATCAAAATTATATTTTACATTAAGTTACAGCAAAAAATTTTAACAACTAGATATTAATAATTAATTTAATATTTAAAATAGAATTTTTATATATAAGAATTTCTTTTTGTATGGTTGATAATGAAAGTATATCATTAAACAGTGCCAGATTTGCATGAGATAGCTTTGTCTTTTATATTATGAAGAGTAATTTTTTACATTGATAAAAATCATTCCGCTAATTCACCTATATATTTTTCTGCAGGTTAACACAATTGAGAATACACAAGGAGGGAAGTGTCGATTAGAAATGTCAAGGATGGGCATGTTACAAAGCTTCACAACTCCATCAAATTTCAAAACTCAGTTTGATTACCATGGAAGCAATGGTCTATTGAGGAGCAAATCAGAAAGTACTGGGAAATCTTATGTTTATGGGTATGATGAATATGGTCGACTAACAGAAGCCATTACTCCCAGTGGTCAAATCATACATCTATCTTACAATCTCAGTATTAAAGGTGCTTCTGTAACAGTTACTAGAGATGGAAAAGATTCAAAAGTTCTTTTGATTAAAGGTTCTGATGTCACCACAAGAATAGGTATATTTATTATACATATATTACAATTCTTTACTTTAAGATTGTAGATCATACTTACAAGTACAGACTAATTCAAATACCCTCTATTATGGTCAAATGAAAAAATTAAAATTATTTAATTCAATATAAATTATTTTATTATAGTTAAATATTTATATTCTTTGTAAGAAAGATAATATTTTTTGTGAAAAATTGTTCATCATAACTCTCATGATTTCAAAATTTCTCATTATTTGTAATAAAAAAATGATGACCAAGCTTACAAAAAGTTAAACAGTGTTATATGTGGCATTAGACCTACCATTGAATGTTATTCAATTTTCACCATTTTTTTTTAATTTACATCAATATTAGCCAGTAATGGTAATTTATAATAAAAATAATATTAAGCCAAAAGTAATTTTCCCTACTTGTTACAAATACCGACAAATTACATTTTAAACTAAAGGTATCTTTACATTTTCATTGCAACTTTTATACACATTAATAAATTTAATGACTAATAATAGAAAACTGTAAAAATTATTTAATTTATAGCTCCATAAAAATCAAAAGCTATTATAAAGGTATATAAACCTATGAAAGTGCAAATCAAAAATATTTAAATGAATGAAATTTTAATCAAAAATATATTCCTAATATATTTTTCAATGAACTAATTTAGAATCAATTAAGAGATAAATTTAATTAAGTTTACTCATTCTGTATATGAAATATTATAACATGAAAAAATAAATATTTATTTTTTTACTATAACTGATTTCTAACATTTATTTTTACTTCTTTATTTAATTTCAAAAAGTAGATTATTTTATTAACACTATATTGCAGTTCTAAAGACCAGTAGTTCATTTTCACAATCATTAAAAATGTTAAAATAATAAAAAAATTATACAATTTTAAATGAAATGTAAAATTAGATAACATTTTAAAATATTTCTATTTTTTTTTTTTTTTTTTTTTTTTTTTGCCATTCTTTAAAATAAGTAAGAGTTAAGAGTAGAAAATTAATTAAATTTATCATAACTTTATTAAAAAATTTTTTTGCTGAATAAAATCCAAAATTATTTTAAAAGAGAGATTAATTAAATCACATTTATGAATTATTGACATGAATAAGACTAAAGCCTTTAATTTACAGCAATGAATTATGAACCTAAAATGATAATGACATAAAAAATAGAAAAGCTATTTCTTAGCCTTGTAACATTGTTTTATATAGAATATAATTATATTTACTTAATAAAAATATTTTTCTAGGGGGTGCTGAACAGAGAGTTACACAATTTCCAGATGGCAGCTTGATTATGACATCGCTTGACTCAAGCACAATTGAAGTTGATACAGCAATAAGTCCTATTCTGAATGATGTCAACCCATTAATCGCTGAAAGTTATCCTCTTCCCACAAAATTAAAAGAAACTCTAAGTGAAGACAATGTGCAACATCTAGAATGGAAGTATTTGATTAAAAAATCAGGAAAAGGACCAACACGTGAAATCACACATATAGGCAAGCTGTTGAAGGTAATAAGCTTTTAAATTCACTAATATTATCAAGTTAATAATATAGGTTTGACTTATTAATGCACATAACTGTAATAAATATTAAAAATTCAAATTATTGTCATAAAACATTTGCCTGAATTACTCATAATACATTTAAATTGGGCAGGGGAATGTTATTGTAATAATTTATTCTTGCGTACAAACATCATTCAATGTAAATATTTAAAATACAAGTAGAATGATTTAACTTGATTGTATAAAATTATATATATATGTATACCAAAAATAATGTTATTTGACATTTTCATCTTACTTATTGACATTTTAGGTCAACGGAGAAGTATTATTTTCAATAGAATTTGACAGAGCTGAACACAGTGAAACAGTTTACGATAGAAATCAAGTTCCTCTCTTAACTGCTCATTATGATATTCTTGGACAACCAATGCAGTGGAAACCAGCTCATAATTTTACTTCTGTGCGCTTAGATTATGATCGTTATGGAAGGTTATCTCATTGGGAAAGAGGATATCTGTTCGAGCGTTACACATTTGATATGCAAGGAAGACTAGCTGAGATAAGACATGCTGATAACACAGGGATTATGTACAAATATGATGAAGGAGCAATAAATATGGTAAGAAATCATTACTTTAAATGTTGAGCAAAATATGTAAAAATAAACTTTGTTGATCTGCTTTTTAAACACATATGTAAGTTGACATATAAGATAAACATTATATATAAAACATATGTTTAATAATATATATTTTTCCTTAAAATAAATACAAGTTATATGTATTAAAATAATACGTACAGGAGTAATTTATGACATCAATATAGTAGCTTTTAATGAATGAAATGCAAATTAATTTAATACCAACAAGAAAAATGATGTTTTTTTATTAAACATAAGTAACCTATTTTTAAACAATTTAATATTTTTCAAAAATATATTAGATTTAAATAAATTGCAGGAACTTTTAATTAATTTAAAATTTTCTAAATTAGAAAAATTTTAATATTTTAAACTACAAAATTAGAAAGCAACATCTAAGTAACTGTGCAACATTTTTCAAGTGCAATTCTTATTTTTTAGATTATATTTTACTTATTATATATATGAATATTTTATAATTATAACAGACAAGTTTGATATTATATAATGAAATTCTCTTTAAAGTGTAAGTGATCATATTTTTACACAGTCTTTTATTTATTTCAGCCGAGTGAAGTCATAGTTCCAAGTGGAAGCAGATATTTATTACAATATGATTCTTCTGAAGGACTGCAAGCAATCATCACTCCTAACGGTCATAAACACGAATTAGCTTTCCAAACATCTTTAGGGTTTTATAAAATGTTATATCTCAGTCCTGGTGTACGTTATCCATTTGTGACTCATTTTGGAGATAATGGTCAGTTGTTAGCTAAATTATATCCAGAAAATAATGGCAGAGTTATTTATTTATATAATGAAAATGGTAACATACGCACTGTATTTTGTGGGGCAGAGAGGACAGACTTTACATATGTAGATCAAAAGACTTTAGTACGCTCTTGGACAAAAACCGTACCAGAACTAGAATTAAGAACGGATTATCGTTACCATGGAATATTAGTTCAAGAGGCACGTTTTAGAGTGAGCAGTCGTAGCGCCCTTAGTAATGCTAAGTTTAAATATCAGTATGAGAGTCACATGAACATTGTTGAAATTGAGATTAGTGGTAAAATAGTAAGTGAGATTCGTTACAAATATGGGGTACAATCCGGTGCTTTAGAGCAAGTTCAGAAATTCCTTATTCACAGGCCAAAAATCAACAATGTTTTCATTCAAGATGATCAACGGCACTTTTCTAAGACAATTGCTCATGATTCATATGGAAAAATATCTCTTTTAGCCATAAGTTTATGGAATCGGGAAGTCTTTTCCCTTAATATACGTTATGATAACAGAGGACGACTGAGACAAATGACAACTAAAGCTGGACATGATGTTGCATCAGAAACTAACAACTGCACATATACACCAGACGGATATTTAAGTGAAGTTTCAGGAAGGCGAAATTACAGATTTTTGTATGACGTCAATGGAAACATGAAAACATTCTGGGAAGATGAACATCAAGTTACACTGAAATATGATGATGGTGATAGATTAGTCGGATACAATGATATGGACATGTATGAAGTTGATGGAAGAGGTTTCCTTGTTCGAAAAGGTCAAGATAAGTTTACATTTAATGCAAAATCTCAGCTTATTCATGCTGTTCAACCTGGTTTATATGAAATCCATTATTATTATGATGCTTGGGATAGACCAATTGCATGGAGAGACCATAAGGGTAATGTCACACAATTTTTTTATGCAAATCCAAAAAATATGTATCAAGT
>JAPDSC010025813.1:0-29399 GCA_026290005.1 Latrodectus geometricus
TTTATACCTGAAAATTAAAATTTACTTTTCAATAAATAATACTTTTGGCTTATTTTTAAATAATGATTATATTCTTAAAATAAAAGATTTATTATTATGATATATATTCCGAATATACGTTGTGAAATATGTGTCACTATTAATTACATGTCGGGTTTGATTAACTATTGAATAAATTTTTTAAATATAATAAATGCACATGTATATCAATATAATAGTTCACATGAAGAATGGAATTCACTTCTTTTTATAAACTTATTTAGTTACGAATATAAAATATAGATTATCTGTAACAAATTTTTGAAAACATGTTTGAAAGTTTCTGAAAACGTGGATGGCATACTTCATATTTGATTATTTAATACAAGTTTTAACCAATATATATATTTATTAACATGCTTATGTAGTTATGAAAATTAAAAATAAAATTACATATTATTTAAAATTTATTTGATGTTTAACGTTTTTATTTTAGGAAATAATTTTTATTTGATCTGTAATTTTGTTGGCGTTTCATTAGTAGATATTGAAAAAATCTTTTTATTGCTCAAATATTTAGAATAAGTTTCTTGACTATATTTCAATTAATAATTTCAATTTGTATGAAAAAGTTATCTTTTTCCTTGAAAAAAAGTTTCATTTTAGAGAATATAAATAAACCGGGCGTACTTATTATTTTACATTGTAAAAAATTCCATGTTAAAATTATTTTTAAATGTTATAAATCTGTTCAAGGAGAAAGAAAATAATACCATTGCGTACTTGTAACCTTAAAAACTTTACTTACTTAATAACCTTAAAAAGTTTACTAGAAAGGTTCCTTAAAGCCCTTATTACATTAGAGTTGCCGATATTTCATTTTGAGCAACTCCCATAGACTTAACATTACGTGACGTCACAGCTCGATTTTCGGCAACTCGAGCTCATCGTCCAATGAATGTTCGAGATTTCTATTAGGTTTGCTATAAGTAAATAGCTGTTTTACTAGATTTAATTACAGATCGCTTTTCTGGCTAACATTTTTAAGGTTGCCATATTTTACTCTGTAGGTGTCCAGATTTCATGATGAATTCTTATTTGGGAATTTAATTTGTAGCCAAAATTTGTTTACATTACGCCATCTTGCTATTGTTTCACTCAATTTTAGCGTTTGAAACTTCACGTTTAGAATGATCAAGAGCTAATCTTTGTCGACGTGAAAAGGAAAATATCTGGTTAAAAAATTTCTTAAAACTTTTGAGTTAATTTCCTAAATAAATAATATTATCAAGGCCTTAAATAAATAATATTATCTAGATCCTTTAAATTTTTAATTTCACAAACAAGTTTTTGATATAAAAAAATCACTAAAATTCCTTTGTTTCTAAAAGAATATTTTATTTTAATTATCTTAATATTCCACTCAAAAAATTCAAGCCCAATTTGGATTTTTATTTCTTTTTATTTTTTTGGATTGTTTTATCAGTTAATTTTCTGGAATAATTTATAATTTAAATTTACATGACATCAGCATCTTTTACACTAGTATCGGATGGATTTAATGTTTATTTTAATAAAATTTTATTATATCATGAGTGATGATTAAGTACAAGTTAGATATTACTCCTGTTGTATTTTGTTTTTATAAATATTTATTTCCAGAATTATTGAAATCTTATAAATGAATGATAAACTTAGTGATCATTAAAAAAACAATAATTTTGAAAATGATCATGTAAACATCTTAGAAAACTATAAACTGGGAAAATTCTGCAAGATAAATAAAATTTATTTTGAAAAATTTTACTACTGAAAGATTGTAAATTAAATGCTACTTTAATGAATTCATATAATTTTTAACTATTCATTTCCTACATAAAAATTGAAAGCTTTATCTCTAATATAGGTATTTTAACAGGTGAACAGCAAATAGCTAAGCAGGAAATGAAAATTAGTAATAAAGAAAATAACACATATTAATAATTTGTGTTTTACATTAAACAATATAATAAAAGAAATTAGTAACTATATAAAAAAAAATTTACACACCTTTATTTAGAAAAGATTTTGGAATTAAAAGAAAATATATGCAAGTAAAACATCATAAGAAATATAAATTAAATAGCTGAGAATTTCTATATTGAAATTAATACTATTGCTACAAATAATTTTATTTGTTTTTAAAAATCTTCATGCTCAATTAAGTTTTATAATACTCACTATTCTAAAGTTATTTTGTAGAATTAAAATTTTAAAATTATTTGGTATTTTGAAATGATATTTATTTATAGTTTTAATAAAATTAAGAGATCACTCAAACAACACAGGTGAAAATTCTTATCACGTGTAAACACATCTTTATAACGATGATATTTTTAACATTAATTCGGACACTATTTCATCATACGTTCTTTGTTTTAATTTAGTAAATTTATATTGGGAATCTGAATTATCCCATATATGAGGCTTTACTCTTATCATTTCAATAAAATCAATTTCCATTTCTTTTGTCCATTCAACACAGATATTTGCCATTTTCAAGTATATATATTTATCACATGCACTCATTAACAATAATGAAAACATGTTATTTCTTGGCATCTTATTGTTTCCGCTTGGCGAAAGTAAAAGACAACACCAGTTCCGTTGATCATCTATTGGCGATCGAATTGCTCGAGTTGCTGCTGCATGCACAAAAAAATTGCTCATTTTCGGCAATTCATAACGCCAATAACTTTCATTTGGCATAAAATTTGGCGAAAACTTGGCAATGATCAAATTTCAAATGCGCAGCTGTAAAAAATATCTGAAATATCATTGGACGACGTGTCCGATTTGCCCAAAATCGAGCTGTGACGTCACGTAATGTTAAGTCTACGGGAGTTGCTCAAAATGAAATATCGGCAACTCTAATGTAATAGGGGCTTAAAAGGTTTTCTAGATTTTAAATCAGAAAAATTGATTTTTGATTTCAAAATGAAATTTATGCATACAACATTACGTTTTTTATTTAAGTTTTATAATTTTTGAAAACTTTGTTATTGTGAGTTATAAGACATGCTCAACATTTAATAATCAACAGTTTGTTGAGTCTTACATAAGCAAAGTGTTACCTATAGGAATGGGAATTGAAAATAGGGAAAACAATTATTTAATTTCTTCAGTTGGTTAATAAACTAGATAAATACGTTTGTAATTTTTCAATCCATCGTTAGGAAAATGTTAATTGTTCCTTAATAGTAAAAAATTAATACATAAATAAGTATCCTGATTTCAAAATTATAAAATGTCAAATGTTGAAAGCATAATAAAATCTATTTGCAGCCTTTTTTGTGAAAGCATTTTAAATAAATAAAATAATTCAAAGATTTTGTATTATAGCAAATAACTATTATTTATTATTCTCATTGAAGTATTTAGTCAAAAGTATAATATTCAAAAGGTTTTCCTAAATGCAATTGTTTTGATCCAAAAAATTAACTTATTTAACTTAAAATAAAATTGATTAAAATTTAAAATAAAATTTTTTGATATTTATGTTGACGTAAAATAATACAATATTTATGATAAATAAATTAATTTAAAGTCCTCAGGATAAATATTTTTGAAATTTTATCAAATTTTTTCTAAATAATAAAAATTATGAAATCATCAATATTTCTAAAGGCATCAAAATAATATGATTTTTCATAATATTGTAATAATAGATTTGGAAGACTTAAAAATTTGGATCTTTGAGGAATACCTTAAATCTGTATGTATATTTTATCTTCACAAAAATATTATAAATACAAAATGAGCAAATATCTTTCTAATTTTAAATTAATGTCAAAGACTCATATTCATAAGATAAAATGTTAATACAACAAAAAGTTTATCTATTAGAAAACTAGTATAAAGTTAAAGTCATATCAAGAAATATCATCAATTTTATTAGTAGATATAATATCAATTACTGGTTTCTTATTATTAATTACCGACGTATTATTTAATTTTATAATAGTTTCTAAAATGATTAAATGAAAACAAATTTGTCCAAATTAGTGTTACAGCCTCAGTTAACGTATTGGAGTTTTATTAGATTCTTATGAAATTTATGATTTATAGAATAAAATAAGAAATATTAAAATTAATATTTTTAGTTTTAGATTGTGTTTTTAAGAAAAAACTAAAATTTTTTTGTAAATAGTTATTTTAGCAGAATTCTTTATTTTATGGGTTTTTGAATTTGATATTTCTTCATTTAAAATTTAATTTTCTCTATGTATTATAATGTATAAAATATTATAGAATACTGTTATTTCGCTGTTATATAATATATATTATCTAATTATTATCTAATTGGGAAACAAAGAATAGAAACCCATTAATAATTCAGTTTTTTATATTTACAAATGAATGAGTCTAATGAAGAAATAAGTCACGAAAACAGGAAATATAAGAATTACATGAAAAAAATGACGTAGAAAATTATATCCAATCATATTTTCTCATTACGTAATTAACACCGTCTAGTTCTTAACGTCATACGCTATACATACACCCTTTCTAGATAAACCAGATTGTAATTGTAATCACTTCACTTGGTAATCATTTGGCGAGAATAGAGCGGAAATTGGCGATATTGCAGAATGTAAACAAATCGGGCAAGCGAAAGGGGATCTCCCCCTTTCTATCGGTTATTAAGGAATTTCTAACGTCATTTTGAAAAATTTGGTACATTCATCTTGTCTTTCTTTAAATCAAGGTTTCTTAACCTGTGGTTCATGTACCCCAAGGGATTCATGGGTCATATTTTGGGGGTCCACCGACTGCCCTTAATTTTTAAAATGCTAGCATAAATATTTAAAAAAAAACTTTTTTGTCACGGGCAATCTCTGTAAGCCGTCTGTCTGCCATTTCCCAATAATAGAGATCTCCACAATACAAAGAAAAGAACATTCGCAAACCATATAATATTTGAAATTTTCAGGAACACAAAGTAGCCTTTGAATTTTACTTCATTTGGAAATAAAGTGACATTAAAATCAGTTCCACAAAGTTCTTGCAAATTTTTAAAACAAAATATTTAATTTACTTTTTCATAAATTGTAATTAAAGTTCCCCCCCCCCCCCAAGTGTATTTTTTTTTTTTTTTTTTTTTTTTGTATCTTAATGTTTTATTTGATTATTTGATATCTTTTGTAGCCCAAAATGTCCAAAAAAAAGGAAGTATGATGAAAATTATGTAAAACATGGATTCTGCTGCATGAAGGAATCGGACGGCGTTGGAAAACCACAATGCTTTCTATGTGGAAAAATTTTGGCAAAGGCCAGTATGAAACCGGCAAAATTGATAGAGCATCTCAAATCTCTTCACCCTGAAAATGCATCTAAAGATCTAGAATTTTTTACATAGAAGAAAGCCAAGTTTTCGAAATCTGGAACATTAACCAAACTTAGATTTGGTATTTCACAAAAACCTTTGGTTGAAAAATCTTTCAGAGTTGCATATCGTATTGCCAAAAGTAAGAAACCACATACTACTGGAGAGACATTAATTAAGTCATGTGCACTGGAAAGGGTTAAATTAGTTTGTGGACTGGAACAGAGAAAAAAACTTGAGGCTATTCCATTGTCCAAGGGTGTGGTACATTTAAGAATAGTTGAAATTTTTCTTGCAATATCTTGAAACAGATCATCAATTATTTGAAAACATAGCCATTTCCCTTTAGTATGCAACTGGATGAAACTACAGACATCTCGAATTGTAGTAACTTCTTGTTTTTATTCATTGCACGTCTGCTGATACCATCAAAGAAGAATTCTTATTTTGTGAGCCTCCTTTGCAAACTACAAATGCGGTTGATATTTTAGAGATTTTAAATGTTTTCTTTGCCAAACACGACTTCGATTGGAAACAAGAACTTCATTCACTTTGTACGGATGGAGAACCTGCGATGCTTGGCAATAAATTTGGTTTTCCCACTTGGTAAAAAAAGAGGCTCCTAATGTTATTGTTACACATTGTTTTTTACATAGACATGCACTGGCTACAAAAACTCTTCCAACCAGCTTAAAAGAAGTATTGTCAGTAGTTGTTAAAACTGTGAATTTTATTAGAAGTAGAACTCTTAATCATCGTCTTCTTAAAACACTGTGTCAAGAAAGGAACGTAGAACATGAGGTACTTCTGTACCACATGAAAGTGCGCTGGCTGTCCTGAGGGCAGGTTTTAAAATGAATTTTCATGTTGAACACAGAAGTATCACTTTTTTTTTTAGAAAAAAAAAAAGACAACTCTCTCTTCGAATATTTCAAGAAAAAATATTTTATATGTAAATTGGTTTACCTAGCAGACATTTTTAACTGCATGAACGATATAAGTCTTTCAATTCAAGGGCTTGATACAACAATTATAGATGCCTCTGAGAAACTACAGGCATTTTTATTGAAAATGTCACTTTGGAAAATTAGACTTCACAATGAGATATATGCAAACTTTCAAAGGTTGGGCGAAGTGCTTTTTGAAAATGGATCTTGGAAAGATATTTTGTTATTTAATAACTTGAAAATGAAATATGTGAACACCTTGAAGTGCTTCAAGTTTCATTTGAAAAATATTTCAATTAGGATGAAATGGTTAAATATGGAAGATGAGCTGTGGATTAGTAATCCTTTTCTTTGTGATATTGACTGTGTCGATGACATGAACCTTGATAAAGAGGAGCTAATTGATTTGAAAACAAAGTACTTTTTAAAAATGGATTTCGATTCAAAAACTCTTGGAGAGTTTTGGTCTTCTTTAAGAGAAGCCTACCCATTGCTAGTAAAACAAGCTATGGCAGCCATTATCCCGTTTGCTACAGTATATCTTTAGTGAAGCGGGATTTTCCAAACTTGTCACAATAAAAACAAACATTGAAATCGACTGAATGTCAAACATTGTATGCTCGTTGCTTTGTCGAAAACCATCCCTCAATTCAATCTGTTAATCAAGAAAAAGCACAACAGCCTTCACATTAAAAATTTTAATTTCTTCAAATTTTTTATACTATTGAAATAAAAGTATTAAAATAATTAAATAATAAAATAGAATGTATTTTGTAATAAATGATGTTTAAGCAATTTTTTTTCACAGAGAGTCTGTGACATATTTAAAATTTTTAAAGTGGTCCATTCTGCCATTAAGAAACACTGCTTTAAATGGATGTTCATGAATATGAGGAGTGCAATAAAGTATTTTATCAAAAAAGATATTTAAGTACACATAAAATTAGAATTCATCAAAAAATTTAACAGATTCAAAAACTAAAAAATTATTTAAATGATATAAATGAGATAAAATGTTTGATTCTTGCAATAACGAAAAAAAATACCGTTAACTTATCCATTTTACCATTCACTGTAGTGAAGAAAATTGTGATAAAAAATTTTAAAATTTGGAAAAGTTAAGACAGTATTTAAGATATAGCCATAAATTCGAAAATCAAGATAAATATGAAGAAAAGACTTTCGAATCACTCGAAGGTATGTAATATTAATGTATTAATTCTTAAGATTTAATACATTAATATTACAGTCATCATTTTACAGCCCATTATTCATTATTTAAATATTGTAAGTAGATACTTACTTAATTTACAGTAGATTATCTATTTTTACTAAAACTCAGTTTATTTTAAAATAGCAGTAATTATTAAATGGAAAAAAATTATATCTTAAAATATTATTATTGACATAAATGCTTATTAACTTATATTCTAAATATATATTAAAATACATAACATGAAAAAACTGCAAATCATGATTACTTTTTGTAATATATATACATAAATAAATCATATCTATAGGCATTTAATTTCCTTGTTGATGGCTTGTAAATATTTAAGTAATTGAATTTTGTGAATTTGAGTGAATATAGTATTTATAATTAAATCTACTTAATTTATTCAAAATATTTTCTTGTTTCGATAGAGGGAGTAATTAAATATTCAACATTTTAAGGAATATACATTAAATGTTAAAAAATGCATATGGCTTAGGATTAAATTTCCTTTAATATTTTTTTTTGGATAAAGATTATTTAATTCAAAACGTATCTATGAAGTATCTTATAAATGGATTTAATTATCTCCATTTTAATACACATTGTCGTGTTTATCAAAATGCTTAAAATGTAAATGTGATATTTTTAAGTAATAATTTTTTTCTTATTTTTAAATTCTAAATAATTATTTTTTTAAAAAAAAGTGTCTGTAAAACATATTTTCTTCAAAAATGTTGAATATATTTTGATGTTAAGATGATTGTTTATTAAATTTGTTGTGTGAAAACTGTAATTTTCTAAAAAATTATTATTTTGTTTTTAGGGAAATTATTATTAGGTGTCAATAGAAACCGAATTCTTAAACATGTTAGAGATGATTTAAGGATGAATGATATTGAAGAAAGGCACCATATTTTAATAAGCAAGGATATAACTAATATAAAAAATATTATTTGTCCTACGACTTCATTTTTTACTTCATTTTCCTGTGATGAAATTAGCTTACATGTAGGGATTAAAAATATGAAAGAAATTGGGCGTCTAATTTTACACTTTAAGGAGCAAAATATTTCTCATGAATATTTAATGGAGGATTTTTTTTTTTTAGCATTTATGATGCCTGTTCAGCTGCAAATGTTTGTAGAATTTGAAAACGACAGTATTTGCATCGACTCTAGTCATAGAACAACTGGATATGATTTTGAGCTTGTAACTTTGATGATAATTTATGAGTTTGAGGAAGGTTTTCATATAGCCTTTTGTTTAACTTCAACTGTTAGTTTTAATACAATTTTATTTTTTACAAAATTTAATGTGGTGCCTGTAGAAATAAAGGCTAAAATTTTTATAAGCGATGATGCTCCATTTTTTTATAATGCTTGAAAAAGTGTCTTAGGTCTTGTTGAAAGGCATCTATGATATGAATGACATTGTTGATAGAGCAAGGCAAAGCCATTAAATTCAATCCCTATTGGCAAAAGAAAAACCATTTACGGAATTTTAAAAGCTATTACTTATGAATTATGTGAAAATATATTTATTAATTTACTGCAACAATTTTTGGTAGAATTAAAAAAAAAATGATATTGACACTGAAAAGTTTTATGATTATTTTTTGAAGTACTATTGTAACAAAACACATATGTGGTCTTATTGCTATAGAAAAGGAGTCCAATTGAACACATTAGATCATTACTATAAGGAAATGAAACATTTTACTTGGATGGAAAAAAATGCTAAAGGGTTGATAAGTGCTTTAAGACTTAAAAAAATTACATATTTGATAAGGAATTTAACAGGTTTAATAAACTGCATAAGGGGAAAATCACAAAAAAACATATAAGCTCATATCAATGCCATAAAAAAAAGGGGAGAAAATTACTTCAGATTTTTTGCAGGCAGCAGATGATAAATGGTTTGTGAAGTCAACTTCGTTTTCTACCAAATCATTTGAAGTTAAGCAATTACATAGCTATTCTACAGTTTCATGTAACATACTTTGTTGAGAATGTATATGCTGTATATCAGCTTATGAATGCACATGTCATGATCATGTAATTCTAAGCAACATGCGTAAGCACATTCATACTGTCAATTTCCTTTGCAAGCAAATATATATATATATATATATATATACATATATATTCATATATTGGTCCTGTTCAAGCAATTCTATGTCAATCATCTCCAATACTAAATGATGCAAGCAATTTAAGTGATGATAAAATAAGTAATTTTGCTCCTACTAATGAATGTATTTTAAATAAAATCAATAAATTATACATGAAAACCCAAATGAAATCTTTTATTGATGGGTTATTATCACAACAAATTTACAATACCCTTCATTCTTTAGAAAATTTACTTGATAGTAATATCACCAATAGTGTCACATTTAATGTCTCTAAAGAGACTTCTAATACGAAAATTACTCACCAAAAAAGATTTTTTTCTACAAAGAAACAGAAGGTTAAAAAGCAAATGCCAAATAAACTATCTAGGGAAGAACAATTAAATATGGCCAGCTCACTTTTAAATGAACCTTTTATAATTATCAGCTGTAACAATGACCATAGTTATACTTAGATGTTAAAAATGAATTTTTTTTTGTTGTGATTTATTGACATCCTATTTTTATTATTATAAATTGCTAATTGTTCTTATTTTTATAATTACAAATTGCTCTCTAAATAAAATTATTAATATGTGATTGAATGAATTTTGATAAAAATTGTTTTATGTGAATGATTCAAAATTTTAACATCAAAGTAAATAAACATTATTATGTAAAGAATTAATTACCTATTTATACTCATGTATTAAACCCTTTTCATTAATATAAATTTTATTAAACTCAGATTAATTATACAATTTTTCTGTAAACTAAAATATTTTTTATATTTAACATAACAGTTAAATGACACTTTAAAATAATTTATATTACAAATAATATTTTATACAAAATACCTTTCATTCTTTAAAAAATTCACTAATATTTTACACAAAATATTAATGAATTTAACTATATTTCATAACACTTAAAATGTATGTTTCTTTATTTTGTGCCATACACAATAATTTAATGTTTAAATAGAACCTAAGCAAAAAGGCTCTTTCATTGGACATCTCTTAACTTTAATTTAGAATATAAATCACTAAAGTTCTTTTACTGAAATTCTTGGCACCATTTTATCTGTCAAAGACATATTCATGCAACATACTCTCAGCATTACTATTGATTTTACATTTTTTTACTTTTTCTGAAAATTAAAACAAAAATTTTTGTATTTAAGATAGCATATACACATATGAAGTAAACGTTAAAACTTATATCATAAATAACTTATTAAAAGAATATAGTGAAAATTCATGACATTTATGAATGTATATTCATTCTTTATGACACAAACAATCACCTTTGCTTAAATGCTCAGTTCAAAAGGAGAGAGCAGACATTAGCTATGACAGTGTAAGTAGAAATAATATTGCTCTCATAAGAAAAAAAAATGCTATTTATGTCCTGACACATTATTTTCGGTACTATTTTAGCTAGTAACTTATTACAGTTATCATTACAATAAGTTATTATATACATTAAAACAACCATTTAATATACTTATTCTTCAGTTTACATGAAAATATATAAAATATTGCTTCCTTTGATTCTGAAGGTTCTGTCCGAATTATTCTAAAGGCTTGAATGGCAAAATAAATTGATAAACTTTCAAATTGATAAAAAATATGACAAAAGTTAATTACTAAATGTATTAATAATTTAAAATAAATAACGATCAAAAACCTGATATGATACGCTTAATTCTACATTGTATAATGTGTATGCATAAAATGTGTAGCTTTTGTGTATCAGAATACCTAAAAACATCATGTTCTGTCTCATTAGAAAATAATCTCTTTCACTTATGGTTTATTATTAAAGCAAATTTGTTTTTTTTTAATTTATTAATTGTTTGGTAAATAAAGTTTTATTGACATAATATCCATGTGATGAAACTTTCTCCAATATGAAGAGAAATGTGCGGAATACCTGAAACCTAATCAAACTAAATTTTTTTTTAAAAAAATTGTGTTTGTTAATAAGATGCTTTTTCTTATATAATATATAATTTGAAAAATAACATGAAGTATTATGAAATCAATATCAGATAAGGTTTTTAATTGATGCAGAGTTTTGATTTACATCTGTACATTTAAAAATCTTTCCTGGTACTTTTTTTATATAATAAATTACTTTTCTGAATATCCACAGAAACAAATTATTTATAAAAATGTATTTTAAATTTATATAAATATTATTGAATTTTGTATTGCTCTGCTGTGATTGCTAATAATTCATGATCTGGATAAAATCATTATATATATAAATAAATATTTAAAATAATGTATTTGGGATATGTGGGTAATGGTAGTAATCCTTACATATATTATACCAGATTAATAATTATTTTATAAATATGAATGTAGCTCTTTTAAAGTAAAGTTTGATTTTAACATAAATGACAATCAACAAATTATTTTGCCTATTGGTAGTGGATTTAAATATTATTTAAAGTTGATAAATAGAAAAAATTTTGCTGCTATATACATGTTATTTCAATTTAATTGTACTGTTAGAGAAATAAATTTAAATTACCTATTCCACTTACGAATTCTAAGTTGGCAAAAGGTTATAAAAACAACACATAGGATAAACCATTTTAAATGCTTTGCGAATTAAGAAAATTGTTTAGTAACAAGACCTTACAAAGTTTTGAAACAAAATTAGATATAATAAATAGAGTGGTTTTATTTATTATTATTATTTTTAATATTACTTTTTTTAGACACAATTTTGTAACTGAAATCACATTTCTGAGTACACAAAACTACTCATAAAAATTTTCTTTAAAATAAATTGATGTATTAGATCACAATCTAAGAAACGTACATCAAGAAGTTATATTTAAAAAAATCACTAGTTTAACATATAATAATTAAATTAGTTTTCTTTTCTAAACTTAATTATTTATAATTACTTAATATTTATTTTACAGTTTAAATATATAATTACTAAATTATAACTAATATTTAACAATGACACAAAATATTAATAGTAATTATAAATTCCAATTTCAATTTTAGTGCATTTTTTAAAAGACAAATACAAAACTAAATTTATTAATGGCTAATCAATATTTTTTCCGTTATTAAATACACACATGGTCAAAAAATCGATGGAAAATATTAAAAATATCTTTGGAAAATATTATAAAAAAATAAGTAAGAAATATAAGTTAAATAGTTTTCATATATGATTTCTTTGATATTTTTAATGATGTGTGAAAGTGCATTCTGAAATTTTAAATAAAAATAAAAAGCACTTTTCACAAGATATTCTTTCGAAAGAATAAAAATATTGCAGCATGTTTATATTAGTTAATAAATATACTGAAAAAAATTTGTTATAAATGTTTATGTAAATAAGTATATTAGAAAATCATGTTGCTGAAATAATTTATACTTTTATAATTAAAATATATTTTCTATTTATAGTTGAATTATTTTTTAATAGATAGCAGCACTAGTAACAAATAATGTGACCAATCATAGAACGAACGCGTATTTCCAAAAAAGGTGAAGGATCTGGCCACTCGAAAACAACCTATCAATGAAAATCATTTGAATGAAAGTTAACCGTTAATACGAAAATTTTGAAATCTGTCCATATTTTACAAGTTAATCTGAATTTGAAAATTTTTTTAGTTATTTAATTGAAAAAAATCTGCTGAATTAATCAATTTTAATAAAAAAAAATGTTTCAAAATTATTTTTGGAGAATTTTTATATGCATCTCTAAAAGAAGTATATATAACTAATCCATTTAAAATTCTTCATATTTATCCATATATCCATTTTAATATAATTTTTCAAGAAAAAAATTATCCATAATAGAAATATTATTATAATTAAAAATTATTTATAATAAAAATGAGAACAGCTATCAGTTATATAATTATTAACTTGTCTTATATTAGAAATAAAATAGATCAACAGTTTGAAATATTGAGAATGCAGGAAATTTTATTAGCTGAATTAAATATATTTTGTGTAAATATCTATTATAAATAAAATGCATTTTTCTAATATTATTTAAATAATTTAACATTAACGCTTATACTACTGTCCCAAAAATGAAAAGAAGTGAAGAAACGATATTTCTGTGACGTAATTCGCGATTTATTTTAAACGTTGAAAATCATATCTAAATATTACTGATGTTTCTCGAAGTGTGTAAATTTTGTATTATTTATTATTTTTGATTCACAAGACATTTTACAATAAAAAGCGTAAGGTAAATTTCAGTTTGATTGCTTTTTCATTCAAATATCATTTATAAATTAATTATATTTATTGATGTAATAACAATAAATACCGTTAGTCGATGGTTTAATCTGAATAACGTAAGATTTTATGAAATTAAATAAGTATTTACCTAAGCAGAAACAAAATATATGTTCATATTTAGGATGCCTTGCAATTGTTCGTTAACAATGCTTTTTTGTTTCTGAACTAAATGATTGGGCGTTTCTCTTGGGATTTGCATATAAATAAAGAAATGAACATATTCGTTTAAATGTTAATAATCTTTCTCGTGATATTAATATACTTCTTATGTTGAAAATTTATTCACTTTTTATAGATAAGAGCAATTCGTAGATTATTGATCAAAGAAATAGGTATGTAAGATAAATAAAACATTATATTGAAAATGTAAAATACATTCTATTTAGGAAACTAATAACTTGTAAATGGATTGAAATTTTCTGAAATAAAGCTCGTGTAATTATCATAGGAAATAATGAAATATACATTGTAATTCCATTTAATTATACTTTCAAAATATTTATAAAGTTCAATTTAAAATTCAGAAACATTTCAAAAATCATAATTATATGTAATTTTAAACTTAATACTATTGTTTTCTTCTATTTCTTAGGTGAGGAATGTAAATGATTTAAATTAAGTAAATAAAAAAATTGCATCTTTTTAAAATAATGGGAGTTTTTTGTAATTATTTATAAAACTAAAATATGTTCTGATGAGAATTATTGTGTTTCTAAAATAAGGCAGGATTATATTTTACTAATCTTATATTTAATTTTATGCAATAAAATTGTGTCTAGGGTATTAGAAATTTTAAAAATATTATTTAGGAAATTATCAATTTGGTTCTTAGTTGTTATAAAGTACAAAATTTAAAATAAATGTTCATTATTCAAATGCTAAACAAGAAAGTCCATTCAGTAACTGCTTTCTAGATTAATCCCTGATTATTATAACAAGTATTATAAGTTTTATTAATTTTTGTTAATGCTAATAGATATTTAAATTATAAATTGTATTCCATATTATCCTTCAGAATTATTAATGAATTACAGTATTTGAAAAAATAAAATGTAATAAAAGGAAAGCCAATCATGTTTATACTTATGTATAAGTAATGAAAATTTTTAAGAGAACAGCATTTTCTTAGAAACTAATAAATTATTAAATTACGAATTTGTATTTTCTAGTTTAAAATTTCAACTCGTGTATTAAAAAAATATTGATTTTTACTGGTATAAATACAAATTATTTTTTTTGTTTTGGAATAAAACAATTGTTCATTCTATAAGATTTAATTTGTAAATTTATATTATTAAAGACATGCAATATAATTTGAGGTCACATGTAATATTTCTTTTTTTAATTATTGGAATGCTAGCCCTTAAACCCTCAATACCATGAAGGAAAACAGAATTTAAAAATAATAATCATTTCACTGAACAGTATAGAAAATGCTAGTTTTAGAATTTATAAAGAGGAGATATTTGTATAAACAATTTCTGCTCTTGCTAGCTAAAATAACCTTTACCTTGTTATTAAGAGAATCAAATAAGGATTTAACATCAGAAACACACTACTCATTCTATATTGCTTACAATCTAAGTCTTGTTTCATAATCTAGTAATGTTAGAGGAATGTGTTGAGTTAGTCTATTAGGAGTCCATGATCAGATGATTTCAGTTGGTGAAAAATTTGGAGGTAGATTGGGAGGTTGGTGTGTGTGTGTGTGTGTGTGGCCAGGACAGCAAATGAATACTGTGTGTACCAAAGAAGGTTGAAATATGAGATGTAATGTATGCTTTTGCATGTTTTATTATTATTATTATTTTTAAAGATGGTCTCACAATTTCTAATATATGGATAGCCTTGAGGTATCTAGAATATAATTACTGTAACTAGGTGAAAACTGTTCTCGCAATCTACAGACATATATACATTTATCAGAATACTGCTCACATAATCTGTGCTTGTCTGAAAAATAAGGAAGGTTGTTCCATTTCTATGTCTAACATACAGCTTTTTCAAAATGTATTAGTTTCCATCTATGTACCCTATTATTGATGGAAGCCATGCTGCTTCACAAATCATCGTTTTAGGCAAGCAGATACTGGTCTTACTGGAAGCACACCTATTTCCTGGCTATCTCATCTCTTTCTATGTATTTCTGATGAATGCAGGCTATTGAGTCTATTAATTTTTTAAAATTCTATTTTTTTCCAAATGTTAGGAGGAGGGGGGGGGAAACAAGTTGTCTTCATTGAAGCAAATAGTTAAAAACTTTTTGTAATTTATTCTAATTTTTTATTAACTATTTAAATTATTTTTCATAAACTCAAAAAGTTAAATGCTATAAGGTTAGTTATAAAAGTCATTAATAAAATATATGGTAATTAAAAAAATATGAAGTGAATAAAGTTTAGCATGAAGATGTGCACTATATGTTATATTTAATATAATGTATTATCATTTGTGCAAAAAAAATTTTTTTAAACTATTCATAGATAAGAGATTTTTTAATGTTCTTATTGAGAAATAAATTTTTGTGATACGTAACTGCTATTTTACAGGATAATTTGACTGCTAAATGGGAGACAAAATGAATATAGACAAACCTGAACAATTAATGAAAGAAAAACCTACTTTGGATACCATAGAGAGTGAAGGATTGAAAGATATTAAAGCATATTTGCAAAAACTATATATAATCTGGAAAGAATTTGGTATTAATGAGGACCAAAAAGTTCAAAGAGGTAAAATTGTATGGAAACATATTAATAATCTGTTGCAAGATATTGTGGATGAAGAACAATCTTTCTATGATGATATAAATGAGCGAATAATTAATTACACAAAAAAGATTGAAGAATTATCAAAGATCTTGTCAGTTAAACCAAATGAAGACAGAAGCTCTTCTTTGATTCTGAAAGAAGAGAATTTGCGTCAAGAATTGGACAATTTGACAAAACTGAAACATAAAAGAATTAAAACTTACAAAGAGTTAAGGAACTTAGAATCTAGTTACTGTTCTTTACTTGGGATGGAAGAACACAAACTTCCTTCTTTCACTGGAGTACCATCTGAAAAAGATTTGTACGAGATTGAACAACATATACAAATGTTAAAAAAAGAGAAGGATCGAAGGCACAATAAGCTTTGCCTTGCCAAAAAAGAGCTTACTACTATTTTAGAAGTGACAGAATTAACACCGGAAACACCACTTGAAAAAGAGATTCTTTCTGGAAGCAATGTCTCCCTTACTAACCAAACACTTAAAGCTTTAGAAGAAGTAGTTACTAAAGCTCACAAAAGGAAGGCAGAGTTAGAGGTTCAAAAGAAAAACCTCATTGACAAAATAACAGCTCTTTGGAACAGGCTTAAAGTTCCAGAATCTTTTAAAGTTGAATTTTTGTCCAAACATGTGGATTGCAGAGTGTCGACAATACAATCTATGAAAAATGAGCTTGAAAGATGTGAAAAAATGAAGAAAGAAAATATTAAAATGTTTATTGATGCATTACGAGGGGAGTTGAAGGAGTTGTGGGACAAATGCTATGCTTCTCCTTTAGAACAAGAACAATTTTGTCTGTATGATTCAGATGAAATGACTGATGAAGTTTTAGATGCTCATGAGGCTGAGGTTGAAAAATGGAAAAAGTACCATGAGGAAATTAAACACATTCTATTAAAAATAAATAAACGTAAAGAACTTTGGGAATTACTAATAGCATTTGAAAACAAAGCTGCTGATCCTAATAGGTTTAAAAATCGAAGAGGAAATTTATTACAAGAAGAGAAAGAGCGAAAAAAGTTACAAAAAGATCTTCCAACTTTAGAGAATGATATTTTTCATGATATAGAATTATATGAGCAAAAGCATGGAAAGTCTTTTCTTTATTTTGGTGAAGATTACAGAAATTTTGTCACTAATCAGTGGCAAGAGCGAATTGATCAGAAAGAAAACGAGAAAATGAAAAGACATAAACAGCGGTTATTATTAACAGAAAATGAGGCCTTGTTAGGTACTCCGGCTAAACGACAATTCCTGACATCACCAAAATCTGCTCCCAGTAAGTTATTTAAAACAAATGCTGGTATTTCTGTTTATCGTACACCTATTACAAACAGATCGAAGGCAATTCCAAGCACTGTAGGTAAATCTGTGCTTTCTACAAATCAAAACATAAACTCTACTAAGAAATCCTCTATCAGTTGTAAACTCTTCCCTTCCAGTTCTCGACCTAATGTCACCAAGAAAAAAGATCAGCTTATGGTGCTTAGGGAAAGAAATCAAAGTAGAGTATCATCTAAATCACCAAACAGTACTACCTATTCACAATTTGCGAATGAGTTGAATTCTACATATAGGCGTAGTTTTCGAAGCTCTGTTCTCTCAACTAAGAAACCTGGTGGCACCAGAATATTGCAAAACACAAGTAAAAATAAGCGAAAAAGTGTAACAAAATCTCTGAGGAGATCAATGAGAAATACTTCAAAAACTGCTGCAGGTCTTACTCCAGCCAGAGGGAAGTTGGGCTTGCCATTTTTAATTTAAACTAGCAAAATTTTACATTTTATAAGTAATTTTTCAGCATTAAACTAAAACTATTTTATAAGGAACTATTGCTAACTGTCTTATTTCTTATTTGCTAATTTCTTAATTGATACTTTTAGTTATTATTTTAGTTAATTAGTATTAGATTAATGTAAACAGGGTTTTGTTTCTGTCTAAATATTCTTATTGATTTATTAAGAGTAATTGAATATATTTTGTATACTTAATTGCATAATGCTTTATTTCCAGATTAAATGTATCTTGTACATAATGATTTTTCACAGTTGTGATTTCAAAATTTGTACTATCCATTACCTTTAAAGTGGATGAATTTTGTAAATAAGTTGTACAAAACATTTTTTGTTAAAAAATGCCACATATGTATAGAAGTTTCATTTATTAACAATGTAGAAATAAATCGGTTGTTTTAAAAATTATGTCTGATTTTATAAATGAATCCTTTGTGCAAATGTTTATATTAATTTAAATTTACAAATGTTTTGGGCATATCTTGTATGAATTGCAGCTACAAAAATATTTTTTTTTAATTCTTGATTTTTCTTTAATGAAATCAAGAACAAAATTACTTTTTACATATTACTTATCTTAGAATGAGGATAACCATTAATAAATATGAATTTAAGACAAATTATTCATAATCTTTGAGTCTAACAGATTCATGCCATAGTTTAATGAAGTATATTAGATAACATTGTATATACTATGAATAAATGACATTTTCCCCTTAAAGTATAAATTTTAGTAATGAAAAATTTTCTAATATTTGAATAAATTTATTTCTGTAGTGATTATTTATATCAATCAGGATTCTATATTAATTCTGTCACAAATTCATAATTTGTATCTGAACTAATATTAAAAGCAAAAATGCACGAGTGTTTTATTCCTCATATTAAACCATTCAGATTGCAACTAAATATCTGTAACAATTATTTAGCATTATTGTATTCAAGCTATTTTTATAAATCTGGAATATTTTATTCCACAATGGATGGAAAAAATCTTTTATTGAAATCTTCGTGTTGTGTGGACTTAACTCTATAAAATTTGTCAAGTTTGTTCAGAAAATTTTTCCTAATATTGTCTTGTTTATGTTCCTACAGAGTCATTCATAAAATTAAAAAGAAACAAAATTTTTTAGGCAGATATATCTATGAATATTGTTAAAATGCATATCAGTAATAAATAATGGAATCCTATTTATATGAATCTTACCACTTTCAAATTTTGATGAAAAATCAGATATTTTAAAACAGGACCTGAGGGAAGGGATTAAACTTGCATAGTTTTCCTGTGGATTAATTGTATAGTTCTAATTATATATTACAATGTAATTTTAAAAATGGATTAAAGCCACAAATCGCCTTTCTTGACGTAGACAGAACTCCAAAATGATTTTGTTTGATGTAAGCAAATTCATTATGCTTTTCAGATCGGAGTTGATCACAGTCTATATTAATTAAAGACGTTTTTGTCACACAAAATTTTTACAACACAAATGCTGCTCAACAAAAAAAAAAAAAAAAAAAAAAAAAAAGATTATTAAAATGGAGTAATCTAAATTTTATGTTATTCTAAGACTAAATTTGCTGATAAGTATTTCATTTAGTGCAACATTTTTCTTGCTCTCAATTTAACTGCATATGATAATTTTATACAGATTATAAACCTTGTAAATAGCGTTGTGAGGGTAAAATATCAAAAAAATTTCTAAATTTGAAATGTGTACAGAGATTTATTTCAAGTTTTTTTTATATCTCATACTTTCAGGCGTTAAGTGAATTTTGTCCTTGACTTGGTGCTCTTTTATATGTTGTAAAAAAATAATATAATGTATATTTGTGTAAATAACTGAGATGTAATAATTTTAAACTTAATATTGAGTTCACTGCCTTAATATTCACCTATTTGAAATTTTTCAGTGGAAACACAATGTTTTTTTCATGACAATTTCTGTGCGAATATGAAAAAAAATTCATATTTACACAGAAATTAGTGAAGGAAAGAAATTAAATCGTTATTTGCGATTTTTTAATTGTTAGTTTCGTTTAAATTTGTTTCTGTTGCAGAGTCAAACAGTAAGTTAATGGTTTAGTTAGTTACTGTATTATAATATAGAATGACTATTTTCAAATTACCCAATGAAAAGTTCGAGACAATGAGATTCTAGACTGAATCGCCAAACTATCAGTTGAATGATTATCATTCTGATGCAGTTCTATTCCTACTTTGAGCATGTGCATTTGTTATAATTCAGAATTCCCTTAAAACTAAGCGCCCCGGTAGAATCAGCCGTATTTTTCAGACGGACCACAGTGACAAAGCCTCCTAGAAAGAGAGTTCTAGCTTTCTATGAGGCTTTGACAGTGACAACTATCAAATCGCACTTGCTTTAATAATTTAAAAGATTAAAGTATTTTTCATTTAATTTGCTGTGTTATGTAGAATCTGAATCCAAGGGGCATATTTGTTCCAGAGCGTGCGGGTACTGTTTTTGGTTGGTTCTTCGACGAAAGGGTAGGCTTAATTTTTGTAATTTATCGAACTTTTTATGAACAATATAGAAAAACTTTTTTAATAAAAATGATTATCATTTTTTTTGTAATACGCTTGATTTATACAAGTTTGATACCATGAAATGTTTGTCAAGAACTTGCATCTTTAAATCTAAGTTCAGAAGTGTCATCTATCTTTTTAGGTAATGTAATTCTGAATTGAAATTACGTAATTATCTTTTGAAATCTGGTAGAATATAATGGTAAATTTCGAAACTGAATTCCTTATGAAGAGAATTTTTTTCGGGGAGGATTTTTTAAATTTTCGTATCATGACGCCTGTTGTTCGAACGGTGAAATATATTTCTATTCTTTCACTGAGTTTCAATATAGCATGGAACTGAATAATTACATGCATAATTTATATTCTGTCGTCCAGACTTTGGATCATTGCTTTTATCGAGTATACCTTATAAATTATAGTATATTTTATATTACCTATATCACATACATTTGTTATATTAGCTGACTTTATCCTTGAGAAACTTTAATTATGTTTAATTTGCAGTTAGAAAAAAGGTAATTTATCTTACTAACAGCTAACACTCCACCAGATAACAGACTGTTATCTGGTGATTCCTTTAAAAAAAAAACACATTTTTACATCATTAAAAACACATTTTTAGCATTGATTGGTACTTTAGATATTTTATGCTGTCACTTCAAAAATTCATTTCCAAAAATTGAGGAATTGACTGCAAGTGATTTTCTCTTACAGGAAAAGAATGGTTTAGCGATATAACTTTTGTTTCAGCAGTTCCTATCCCACTTTGAGTTTGGATGTTCGTAATGGTTCGAAATCCTCTTTCTTTAAATTACATATGTATCGTCTGTCGGTCTCGGTGTAATTAATGACCACTGAGCGACAGAAGAAACCAAATCTTCGAAGGAAAAATGATTTCACGTTAAAACTATCTAATGAATAAATGCATCTAAAAACCAAGGGAGAAAAGTATATTCACTCTTCACAAAATTATTAGCATCTTTTGGAAAAAATATTTTTAATTAAACCTGACACATTTTAGGAATTTTCATACATTGTATTACTTTTTTTTTTTTTTTTTTTTATAAATGGGTTTACTAAATACAATTTTGAATGCGAAAATTGTGATGAATATTTTTTGTGGAATTAAAATGTACTTGCTCTCTGAATTTAAAAAAAGTATTTGAACTTGAACTGACATCACTTTAGCATTGGATTTTCTTGTTGGTTTTAATAATTTTATTATGTCTGCTATTATTTTTATTTTTTTTTAAATAAATTTATGTAAAAGTATAATGATGGCAATTTTAAAAATTTTTATATTGTAAAAAATGATTAGAAATTTGTAAATTTTTAATTTATCTTAAATTACAAATTTAAAATATATTCTTGAATATTTATATCTTTTAATATGTTTTGTAGCTAAAATTACTTAAAACTATCGTTAAAACATTTTTATGTCGTAGACATTTTTCTTTTTTTTCTAAACAAATAGTTTCAATTTCAGAGCTGAACGTTCTTTTTCTTACATTCCTTAAAATTACAGTTACTGATAAAAATGCAGATATTGATAAGAATTATAAATAATGTTAAAAATGTAAGTGGTTTTAAAGTTTTGCTTCCAAAATATTGCAATCAAAGTTTAAATTACACTAATTATCATAAATTAAGGAAAAATAAAAAAAATGACAACGCAAAAAGCCCCCCTGAACTTGCGGCCAGTTGACGTGTCCATTGCAAACCTATGGAGGGATGCGAATGGCTAGCCACCTCACATAAAGACTACTATTGTGAAGCCTTCGAGGCATGGTTGATCTGGATACCCACCTTCCTGAGCTTGTAGCTAAAGAATATCTGAGTTCAGCCGGAGATGCGGTTCTATTCAATCGTGCGCATAATTATAAATATTGATCACCGGCACTCAATGATGCTTGGAGGCTATTCTTACGATTTCGCTATCCTAGAGTTCCTGTCTCAGACACGCAGCGACAATTGCTGTCTTGCTCTGAGACATCTATTTTTATGTTCCTCGCAAATTACTTATTCCGACAGCAGAAAATTCATATTCTGAAATTAACAACAGAAAATTCATATTTTCACTACTGACGATTTTCTTCAATTTATATTTTCTCTACTAAAACCATAGAGTACTTTTATGATAAAAGAGGTTATTTCAAATATAAATAATATCTTTACAGTTTAATTTTGTTAAAAAATATATATATATATTTCGAAGCAGAAATAACACAAATTAAAACATTTGTATTGAAAATGTTCAAAGAACAAATTGACACTTAATTCTATTATGAGAACTTGATTCAAATGATAAAAAAGAATGACAATCCATATCAAAAAGCACACCGAGTCTTGGATCTAAGTAAATAAAAAAGTTAATACGTAATTGAAAACGATCAGGTAGAATTGGGCATTAATCATTTCGGTTTCTTTAGTAAAAAAGTGATGGAATCGATAACAATATTGTAACAAATAAACTTGTATCCGCAAAATATTGAATAATGTTATACAGAGCTGTTGAGGATTCAAAGTTAAATGTAGATTTTTAAGCATTTTATTCACATTTCAACTTTTTTTATGACTTCAAATAATTCAACTGAACAGTAGACATTTTAGAAAGAAATCTACTTAAATTTAACAAAAAATAATATTTTTGTCTATTAACAGAACATTTTTATCATTTAATGACGATATTTATATCCACAGACCAATGATCTGTCTATATCAGGGCTTCTTAAACTGTGGGTCGCGACCCCCAGGGGGGTCGCAAAGATCTGATACTTTTCAATCATTATAAATAAAATTTTAAAATTAGTATACACACTACGTACAAATATAAATACAAATAAAAATCATACAAAATACTATTGTAGTTTTATTATAACTATTTTTTAAAAAAGTGGCAATGCAAAACTTATGTAGGGCCTATAAATGAAAATATGGAAGTAGCATTTAAAATAATAAATACAACGCGCTCCTCGATTTTCAACTGAACGTTCGACATTGATGTCTGGCCGTCGGCGTCAGTGTTTGCAAGATACCTTAGTGATAATAAGTACCCAGACGCCGCGTCACCTTACAGCTTACACATACAATACGGAAGCATAATCAAGCTAGGCTAGGCGAATCGGCATATTATTTTTATAAAAGAATAATCAAAAATATTAAATGAAAGCTTCTTTTTCGGCGTCTTAGTGATACGGTGCCTTTGTGCGCTGCACACTTTGAACACGCCATGCGTCGGGGTTGATCTGATCGTAATTTGTAGTCATTGCACTGGTAAAGATTCGAGTATAGTTATTTTTCTGTTTGGACTCAGCTTTGTCTTCGTAGTAACATGTGTGTATTTACTGTGTAATTTTCAGTTGGTGTTTTTAATTATTACGTTAAAGTTCAACTACATTTTGTTTAATTATTTACTATTATTTAACCACCATGGATAAATGGCTAATTAAAATTCCAACTAATAAGTCTGCCAGGCCGTCACAACCAAGTTGCAGTGCTTCAAATCCGACTTCTAGCAAAACAAAAAAAAAAAAAAAGAAAATATGACGAATCATATTTGCAGTATGGCTTCACATGCTCTTCTCACAACAATGAAGAACAGCCAGTGTGCTTAATTTGCAAAGAAGTTTTGGCTGCAGAAAGCATGAAACCGTCAAAACTGCAACGACATTTGAATACTAAACATGCAACGTTATCAAAAAAGCCAAAAGAATATTTTAAGCGTCTTTTGCAAATATCAAATAAAGAAAAGAACACTTTGGAGAAGTATGTTACTTTGAATGATAAATATCTATTGGCATCGTATGAAGTTTCGTATTTGATAGCAAAAACGAAAAAGCCTTTTACCATTGGAGAGCAACTTTCACTACCTGCAGCTATAAGAATGTCTGAAATTGTTCATGGAAAACAGTATGCTGCTGAAATTAGTAAAATTCCGTTATCAAATGACACTGTGTCCAAAAGAATTTCAGACATTAGCAATGATCAATTTCAACAGCTTCTTATGAGGCTTAAAGACAGCTCAAAGTTTGCAATACAACTGGACGAGTCGACAGACATTTCAAAAATGACACAGTTGTTACTTTTTGTAAGATATATTTATGAGGGAAGCATTCATGAAGATATACTGTTTTGTCTTCCTCTGGAAGGTCATACTCGTGGAAAAGATATATATAAAAAAGTAAATGAGTTTTTTGAAAAAGAAGGATTAAATTGGAAAAATTGTGTTGGTGTGTGCACGGACGGTGCTGCAGCAATGACCGGACAAGATCTTGGTTTTACAGCATTTGTTAAAGCTGGAAATCATCATATTACATTTACACATTGTATGATTCACCGAGAGGCACTTGTTGTTAAAAATTTGCACCAGAATTAAACACTTTGTTTTTTGATGCAGTCAAAATCATTAACTTTATTAAAAGTCGAGCACTTAATAGTCGATTGTTTAAAAATTTGTGCATTGATATGGATTCGGATTATACAAGTTTATTGCTACATGCTGAAGTTAGGTGGCTATCAAGAGGTCGAAGTTTGAAACGATTATTAACTTTAAAAGATGAAGTTCTTATATTTCTAACAGAGCAAAATTCTAATTTGGCCGATTATTCTCACGATAATTTATGGCTTCTCAAGCTATGCTATTTGGCAGATATTTTTGATAAAATCAATGATATGAATTTATCAATGCAGGGAGTCTGCGTTAATATGTTTATGTTAAAAAATAAACTTGAGGCCTTTGTTAAAAAAATTCTTATATGGAAGAACAGAGTGGAAAGTGGATCGCTCGAAATGTTTCCATTTACTGACGAGTATATAATTAGTAACAATATTTCAAAAAAAGATACTCCTATAACAAAAATTATAGTTAATCATTTGAAGGATATGGAAGTTTACATGCATAGGTATTTTCCCAATGATATCGATACACAACAATGGATTTGCAATCCATTTTCAATTGAAATGGAAGAAATTAATTTTTTAAACTTAAAAGCACAAGAAGAATTTGCCGAATTAACAAGTGATACTACCTTGCGACTCAGATTTTCTCAAGTGCCTGTGCATGAATTTTGGATAGAAATCAAATCAGAATATCCCCTACTATCGGAAATGGCAATGAACAAATTACTGCCATTTTGTACAACATATTTATGTGAATCAGCCTTTTCCACATTAACTTACATAAAATCAAAATACCGTTCAACTTTAATAAACGTTGAAAATTTATTACGATCTGCACTAACTCAAATTGAGCATAGATTTAATTATTTGTGTAAAAATAAACAATCACATCCGTCACATTAATATTGTTTGATGTTAATAATATGTTTTTATTAAAAAAATTGTTACAAAAGTTTATTTTTTCTATTGAATATATAGATATAGTTTTATGTTATCTTATAAAAAAATTTTTACAAAAGTTTATTTTTTCTATTGAATAAATATATATATAGTTTTATGTCATTCTATTTATTGTGTTTTATTACGACCGATATCCCGTCAACGTTTCCAATTATATATATGTGAAATAAATGGGTACGTATTCTTTAATCCTGATTTTATTTACATTGTAAAATAGTGCGATATTACATCTACATCTACGGTTAATATATATTTCATTATATGGAGGAGGGGGTCGTTTAAAATTTCCTAAGCTTGAAGGGGGTCGCTATATAAAAAAGTTTAAGAAGCCCTGGTCTATATCACTAATAAATGGTTTTAGAAGATTTGTGGAGTCTCTTCTCAATAGCAGAAATCAAATCACTTGGCCAGTGTCGCCTTCATACAACTGGTATAGAGTTGTCTGTGAATCTCTTTGAATCTTGCTTGCTGTCGTAGGGATCGGACAATCATTACTCGCTTTCTCAGTGGGTATTTTTGTTCTACGACTCTAAGAATTCAAAACCTACGAGATCTAATGCAAGTATTTTGTTGAACAGACTTCTCCTGTTCGTATTTTATCTTGTCTGAGCTAATCCAGGCAGGATCTTTATAATAACCCATTGTTGGCTTTGGACTTTTTTAGGGTGAAGATATATATGGACTTTATATAGCTTCGCTATGCTCTAGAATGTGCATCATTGTCTGGAAAAAAAGATCTGAAAAAAAAAAAAAAAAAATTGAAACGCAATCTGCAATGGATAAGGAATACTCAATTTACGCAAACTTTATTCCCAATTTATCCAATTCAGAAAATCAAATTTTAATCATTAATGCTCATCATAATTAAAAGCTCTGCTTAATCCTAGTATACGTAAACCGGTAGATTTGGAGACAAGTAACATGTTTGGTGACATTTGATAAAGTTTACATTTTCTTTTTCGCAAATTTTTTATTCGGTATTATGATTTATATAAGTATACAAAAATTGAGAATTATAAATGTTTGTCTATAATGTTTATTCATTATGAACATGTTACATATACTAGGATTTTACTAAAAACTATCTGAAGAAAATGGTCATTCACTCTGATGTAAATCAAATAACAATTTGTTCACTCACATTCATTAGACACAGATTCAATTCTGGGTAATTTAAACATACTATTATTAATTCTATAAAAACTGTTATAGATGCACTGAAAACTTGTTGATTTATTGTTCACTTAAATTAACTGGATTCTTGATAATCAATTATGCCTTTTAAATGCGAATGTTCACATACATTTCATCATAGCAGCAACTTGACTGACGTAATTATTTATTCATCTTGAGAATTCATTGACAATCGACAACATTAGTTGTGACGTCATATCCAGTAACTGTTTCCAAACATTTGTTCCAAGCGCCATTTATCACTAAGAATGTCTTAGACTTCGGTGATAGATTTGTAAATTGTTATTTTTGAATTTGATATTCATTATTTAAGGATAACGTGTTTGCTAAAACTTATTAGCTATATTTGAAAAATATTTTGCAGTAAGTTATTTATTTGTAAAAATATTTTATATTTAGTTATAATTGAGAAAAAAATTATTGTTTTGATATTTGCAAAGTTTTTCAAAACATTAAGAATGTGTTAGGCTTAGTAATTCTTATGCATGTAATTCTTTAGATTTTATCATAAATATCTTAATTTGTATATAATTTTAGAAAAACTGATACATTAATTCTAAATATGTACTTGTTTGAATACAAATATGGGTGAAAATGTGCTTTAGGTCTCCTGCTTGGCGCGTTTTCAAAAACGCCGATGCCATGGCAAAAATTCTACCGCTATTTTAAAGTGAAACTTAATTAGCCACCAATGAAAAGGTAAAAACAAAAGAGTAATTAATGAGCATGCGCGAAAAAGCGCTTCAAATGTGAGAGTTGGCGAAGAAGGGAACCTAACCGCAATTTAACCCAAATATGAATTATTTGACATTAAAAGCGATGACATTTTTTTGTGTTCACACTAAAATGTTAACATTTTTGACAATATCATGATCTAGAAAAATAAATATTTGTAAAATCATAAATCTAAATTTTCGTATTTTTTATCGATATCTGCAACTAAATTAAATCGTAATTATATGGAATTCCTTAAATATTTCAAATAATTTTATATTCATATGTTTCCTGAATTTATTGCCATGTTTGACAAATAAGCTTTAAAATATTTGGATTTATAAAGATATTTACCTTAAAAAAAAATTAGCACTTTCTTAACGCTCAAAACATTTTACAGTAATTTGAAAACCTTGTATATAAAACATGGCAGCGTACTAAAATATAATGGCTAACATCTGAAGAATATTTAAATTATTTTTATAGTGAAGTAAATTATTTTAAACTGGTCAATAGGCTGGAGCACGATGATATTTCAATGTTTAAAAATATGCTTTTAGATAAGGTATCGAATACATAAGAGCATTTCTCTTGCAAGAAGTCAATATTAATCTTGCATTATTAGATATTAGCATAATATCTCAACACACTCACTATTCGTAATATGATTAAAGAGAAACAATTAAGACCATTAATAAATCTATGTAACAAATTATGTATTAAAGTTACATTTGAATGATGAATAAGTGAATTTATAAATATTGATATATTTCTGTGTTACACTCAGATGCTCTATGCTACAGAATAAATTTTCGTATTTAAGTTATAGTTGAAAACTCCTATAAAAATATTAATAAATATATCAAAGAAAATTTATTGTTACAATTTTTGCAAATATTAATATATTAAATAATAATTAAATTTTATTAGAACAATAATATTCATAATTATTAGAACAATAATACATCTAAAACAATAATATTTAAAAATCAAACTATAGTTGTTCTTATACACAAACATTTTCAAAACTACATACCTTAAAATATTTCTTAAATATATTTTTATTTTTTTAACCTTTTATAAACTTGATTTTGAAGAAATGTAGATGAA
>JAPDSC010025823.1:0-12106 GCA_026290005.1 Latrodectus geometricus
GAGTTGGATCAAGAATAAAAAATAGAGCTTCAAGTATCGCACCCAATAATCTCTCTGCCATAAAAAAGTATGCAGGAGCAAGTCTTGCATTGAAACATTGCTTCTTATTTTCTTTGATGTCTGAGGAGTTATCCATTTCAACTGTATACCACCAGTGTAGACTGTGAACTAATTTCATGAAAGTGCTCATGAAATTTGAACAATAGTTGGTTTCAATGAGATTGGTTTGCCTATGTGAGTGGGAACATCAAAAACTCAATGAAACTTATCACTACAACACAGCCTTCACTGTTGTCTATTTCATATGAAACAACACTGCAGTATTAGGTTAAATAAAAAAAGTCACAGGGAATGTGGACCTAGATCCCTGTGACTTTTTTATTTCCTAATTTAAAAAAGAACACAAAGGAAAATACCAGGAATCTAGAAAACATTCAAGTCTGTGTTACAAAGTTCTTTAAGAACTTCCTGGTCAAGGATTTTCAAGATGCTTTCTAAAAATGAAAATCATGAAAGCAACTGTTTTGATGCCGGAAATTAATATTTAAGAATTTTAATATGTACACATTAGATTGATAAATCAGTTTTTATGAAACTGTGCTCATTACTTTTTCATTCATCATGTATGCATTAACCAGATGTTTTTGAAATCTTTTCTAAATTTATAAATAAATGATAATTTTGTGAGCAATTTTTGAAATTTTTAATTACTTCTTTAAAATTAAGTGTAACTTATCATAGTATTTACTGTAATATACTACAAATGATTTTTTTTGCATGTTTTAATTTAAGATTAACTTTATATAAAATTATTATATATTTATTTGCATAATTATTTCTTAATCTCACTCTAATACATATCATTTTATGTTAAACAAATAAATGTGAGTGACTAATATTTTTTACTTGGTAAATTATTTGCTTTATTCTCCTGTTTTCGTTTTTAAGCAAAGTGATAATAAATTAGCAGTCAAATAAATAAAGTGCCTACAAACTGTTGACATTTGTTTAAACAGTTCATGGATTCAAATCCCACTTTTGGCTTTGGTTTTTTGTAGTGATTTTGAATCCTAGCTGTATGTTTCAATATAAATAGTCATTGTGTGTGAAAAATGACTTTTGAGTAACAAACAAATCAAATCAATCAAATAAAGTGACACATTTTTAAAAGAAGGATTTTATTAATCAATTCTTTGGTTAAACTTTCTTCTAAATAATTTAGTTAAAGAAATTCTTTATTTATGCTTTAAATTATCATTTTTTGTATAAAAAGATTCATATTGAATAGCAAAAATAAAGTTGATTTCAATTCAAGTATATTTAACCTATTATTGATTTAACATTTTAAAAACCTTTTGTTTTTACATACTTCATATTTATTTTTTTCAATATAATGATTATATAATTCTAGCTCTGACTAAGCAAAGGTTTATTTATGAATTTCATTTTTTATATTTCTTGATCTTATTTATTTGGTATCTAACTGTAGAAAGAAGAAAGGGAAACTCTTTATGTGAATTCTTTTCTTTTGAGAGCTCAAGAATCTTTGAAGTTTGAACCAGATACATGGAATCTGTTTCTATTAGCAATATGCAAATATCAATTCAGTACTAAATTACCTATCAAGGTAAGTTTTTTATTTGTTTTTATATTTTTTTTACTTCCATTTAAATTATTATTTTTTTAGCTCAATAAATTCTCAATTATCTGTAGAAATATTTTTGTAATTTTCCGTTAATAATCTGTAAAATGCCTGAGAAAGACATTATTTGAAGGAAAATTATTTTGAATAATTTATACTTAATATCTTGATCCTTATTGCATCTTTCAGGTTTTTTATTTTTTCCCCTTGTGTAATTGGTGTTGTATGATATGCCATGTGATCCTAAAAATTTTATTGTTTAAATTTAAT
Source organism: Latrodectus geometricus (assembly GCA_026290005.1). Classification (NCBI taxonomy): domain Eukaryota; kingdom Metazoa; phylum Arthropoda; class Arachnida; order Araneae; family Theridiidae; genus Latrodectus; species Latrodectus geometricus. Next base: position 1,913 of record JAPDSC010025823.1, read on the forward strand.
TCATCACTACTTAAACATCTTTTTAAATTTTGTGATTATTTTTTTTTCCTTTCTGAATTTTGCTAAGAGATAATGCAAACAGTTTCTCCTTTCTTAAATTATGCAATGAGATTTCTCCTCTTGACATGAAATGTGTATCATTTTGTATTTCTACCATTTTGCTTTCGTTAAGTGTTACTTGTTCATCTCAAAATAGCTTTGATAATAGATTTTTAAAAGGAGTTTGAAGATAGTGAATTAAAACACTCTTAATTGGAAGATTACAATTCTAATTTATCAAGAGATTTTATTCATTTAGAGGGTTTAGTATATTTTAAGAGTGATATCATTTAGTTAGAATCTAGTGTGTGTGTGAACCATAAGATCATATTATTTTAAGATAAGATCATTTAACCATAAGATCATATTATATACACCAAGATTATGAATTGAAAGAAAAAGGTTACAACTGCTCCTCCTTGTTTATATTTTAAAGGAAATCTTGAAATATTAATAGTGATATATGAGTGTTTTGAATACTCCCCCCCCCCCCCATAATTCTATGTTGTAGTTATTGTGGATGATATTATTATGCATTCTGAGCAATGTATTCATTCTCTGAAATCTGAAAATAATTCAAAGCAGCAGGAATGGCTTTCAGCTTGCTAAGAAGACAGGGTTTTATTTTATATTTAGATATACAAATGGAATTTTCTTAATCTAAATAAGTGGCTTTAATAAAAGAAAGTAGTAACTACATTTGGAAAATGACTATTTTTTTAATTTTACTTTTAACTGATATTTTCGACAAGTAGAAAGCTGTATTCTTTAAATTTAATTAATGAAGCTTAGCATGATAACATGGGAATATATTCATTCTGAAATGAAAATATCAGAAAGCTGTATCATTTATTTCAGCTATTCATTATTTGAAGATGTATTCAGTGAAATCTTTTATAAAAGAATTATTGAAGCTGAAGTTTTTAGTAAGTTGATAACATTATATTTGGGATCTTAAACTATCCCTAGAAAATAGGGGAAAAGTCATTAAATCATATTTTTCATCTGTTCAATCAATAAATTTTAAGCTCTTTTGCTCTATATAAAGAAAGTAGTAATTCTATTATACAGCTTCAATTTTGATTAAATTTGGTAAATGAACTTGGAAATAGGATAAAGTACTATTCAGAAATAAGTGAGCTGTAATGAAGTTAAGGTGTCATTTACACATCACTCTCCTAAGGAAAAAAAATTTAATAATAAGAAAACGTACCATATATTGCAACAAACAAGATAAAAAAGATGAATAAAAGAAAAGAAACAAAGTACTATTTTTAAAAATGTCTTGTTCGACTTTTTCACATGCAGTATGAGATATATTAAAATTTCAACAAAAACTCTCTCTCTATTATAGGTATTTTTGGTATGCATATCCAAATTTTTTTTATTTTTTGTCTAAGTGAACAAAAAGCTTTGTGAAACATAAGTTTAGGATCACTGTTTGAACTCAACAATTTATATTAGTGAACTAAAAATTTTTTTATCTTTTTATACTTTGTTTTGTTTTCTATTTTTTATCTGAAATTTTAAAATTACAGATCAAGACTGGGAATATGAATGATGTTTATTAAGATAATGTTTAAAATATAATATAACTTGTCATAATTATTTTTATATCTATAAATTATAATGTTTACAAATATTAATTTGATTTATTTTAAATTAGATTCTTTTATAATTAAATTTGCATCATATCTGCTCTATTTTTGTATTATGTATTAACATGGATTATATTTTTACATGCTTATTTGCAGAATCAATTTTTTGTACATGAATGCTCTATTTTAGTAAACATTTTTTTTATATAGTTTGAGTGGTAATTGCTGAAAACATTATTTAACAAAAAATAATTGTTACTTTGATTATTATTTTATTGTTAAGTATTTTCCTTTCAGTTATATTTGGAATTGAAAGTTATTTTGAAAAATCACCCAGCTTTACTTGATGATTTTGTTGCTTTTCTTAAACCTGCAGAAGCAGAATTTGTTGGAAAATATAAGGAATATTTAATGCTTAATAAAATTAGAGAATTTTTAAGGAAAGTTGAGGTAAGTATGCTATTTTATAATTTCTTTTAATGATTATCATTTGAAATCTTTCCATACATTCTACAATCTTTGAATAATTTTTATGTAAGCATCAGTTTTGTAAAAAACTAAAATATTCAACATATTTGCCTCACAATTTTGGTTTTTTGGTGTGCTGTCTGAAGTTGTTTGTAAAAAAAATAATCTAAATTCAATTATAAAAAATAAATTAGAATATGATCATTTTGTTATATGAAACTCTTACAAATATGGATTCTTGCTTTTTAATAAGCTGACAGACGTACATGGCTTATTTTTAAATAAAATTTCGGTTAGAATGCATTAAACCTTAGATTAATATTGATAATTAGTGACTCGTTTCATGAATGATTTATATTATGACAGGCATTATTCTACATGCTATAAAATGTGTTATTGCTCTTGATATAATTTCTGGAAGCACTTTTTACTTTCAAGTAATATATCAAAGCATCAGACAAAATTGAAGGTAAAATATTATAAAAATGGTGGATGTTTCATTTAGTTTATTATCTAACATATGACAGCATGTTTGTACTACTAAAATATGAAATGAAGGAATAATATAATTGTTTTTATACAATAAAAGTGCAAAGAATTAACTTGAACAGAAATTTAGAAGTTTTTGCTTTAGTGTTATTGTAAATTAAAAGTTATATAAAACATCAAAACGTTTCAAATCTTTAAATTGAATTCTCTCAGAGAAATCAAGAACAATCTAAAAATTCTTCTGTATTTTTACAATTTTTAAATTTTGTACAATTTTTGTCCTTTAATTATATTTGGGGATTTACCTATTTTGTCCATTAATTATATTTGGGAATAAACAAAAATAACACTAAAGAAAAATTGATTCAAGGAACAAATATGTGAAAAATTAATTGTTTATCTAGTGTAGCTAGTAAGGATATCTGTTTAGTTTTTTAAACATTGATTATATTGTATGAGGCTTTAGGTCTCCTAAGATACCTCAGCCAAATCTACTGCAGCTCTCAGTTACTTTATGGTATGAGCCTGCAGAGTTACATTTCTATATAAATAAAAATGAGATTTCTCTGACGATACCCAATGACATTTGTTACTTTTTGTGAATAATGTTGACACTTAAACATGCAAGAAGTCCTGTGCCTAGTGTTAAACAAATCTCTGTGGTTGTCCAGAGTGCATGCAGCATTGTGTTATGAAATCTGTAATGTTTGGTTTAACAGTAAACATAATATCTTTCTGATAATGATATTGGGGAATCTGAATACCACTTGCTATGGTGAGTGTATTTCTAAGAATCTTTGCTCAAAAATTTGCTTACTAGTAGAATCAGGATTGTAGCTGGATAAAATATTGATAAACCAATGGATACCTACTGCTCTTTTGTCAGATTCAATTGGAAATTCACGGTGTCTAGTACAATGCTGAATTGTGCCCTCATCAGATCCTATACTATTAGTAATTTCATGCTTGACAAACCATTCTCTTTCAGTTCTATAAATGTTCTCATTTTTCTGAAGAAAGCTATTGGTTCTGCTCCAAAACATTTTTCAACTTCTTTAATAGCTTAACTACTGCTATCTACTATTGATATCATATAAAACAAGCCAGCTATTAACTTTTATACCCAAAAATGTGGTCTTATCATTTGATCACACGTAAATTTAATCATATTGCCATTAAGATCTTTAGATCTTATTTTTGTATTATTACCTTTATTGCTTCATGGTGTAGTAATTTTACTTTTGCGAGTGTAAATAAATTGACATCCAGATTGAAATATGTATTTATAATGGAACCAAAAGATTTATTTGAATGAAAGTTTTATTTATGAATAATCTTAAAAATTGGCAACATTAATCTAAGTTCAAGACTATTTCAGAGAAAATGCAGGAAAGATATTTCTGTAGAACTCTGGTGTTGGGTTTTGTTTGTTTGTCGTTGAATGGTCAATTTCTGAACATGAGGTCTAATTAGACACACCTACGACTTAAAGTGGATTCTGAACCACTGCAAACATCCAACCCTAAAATGGGATTCAAACCCAAGAATGGTTAAATCTAAGGCAAGAGTGTTAATCACTTAGCAAACTCTGTTTGAAAAACTTTAAACTAAGAAAACAAAAAATTTAAAATTGAATTTTAAAGAAATTTTTGAAAGTTATTGGTTTTAATTTGAAAGAAAAGAAAATTATTTTAGTTTACAAAAATGTGAATTTAATGCTGATTTTCAATTTCTTGTTTTTACAATTCAAAAATACATTTATGAAAATTAAAAAAGGACATATTTAGTTTTTCTGCAAGTAATAAATTTTTCCCCCTTTAAAAATGTAATAAATTTTAAAAATGTTTTAAAAACACCCATCAGTTTTAAAAGATTTAACCAAATCTAGATGCACATTTGCTTACATCATAGGAAATCTCAGTATATTGCCAGACTAATTTTTGTTCTAATTTTCTTCCAGAAATCTCTTTTAAAAATTGAATGTTAATAGATTTAAATTTTTTATTATTTGTATTTCAAATTATTATAAATCTAGATTTTATTTAGATTTATATTAAATGAATAAGACTAGAATATTTCTATCAAAATTGTGTTTCCAACACATAAATTTTTTTAATACTTGATTTTTAAATCAAACTGTTTATCAGACTTTGAAGCTTATGAATTCGAGAATCAATATTTTTTTCAATATTTTAAGTTCAATAGATTAAAAAACTTTCTAGAAATAGAATTATAAGCATAGTATAATCATAACTAGCAACTTGTAAGGTTTTATGGGAAGTAAACTGTGTGGATGATTAAGTTAATCTGAAATAAATCATTTCCTCTCCAGTTTCTTATATGTGATTGGTTAATGTTCATAAGATTGAAGGAAATATCAATAGTAATCTGATGGAAGCCAATCCTAATTTTAAAATTCCTCTTCATCCACTTTTAATTTAATTTGTTTCTGCCTATGAATACTTGAAATAATCGATTTAAGTTAATAAAGGATTATTTAATGTAAATTTATCCTTTTAAAAGTATGAATGTATCTGAGTGTTAGTTATGCAATTAGTCAATACTATGCCTATGCCATTTAATCTTTAAAGTTTCATTTTGTTAAAAATTTTACTTTAAATGAATGTTAAAACATTAGACATACTATTCAAATGTTTGCATTTATTAATGTTAAAATGTAACAGTTATTCAACCTGAAACAAAAATTATAATATAAATGGATGTTTTGTGCTCATTGTTATAAAAAATAAAATAAAATATAATGGTAGAAAAATTTTGAATGTTGGCATGGGAATATTTTCTCCCTAAACTTTTATTAAATTATTTATAACATTCTTTAAGATTTTTGCGGTTAACTAGTAAAATATTTTTTTTCTAAAATGCTAGCTTAAAACTTATGGATTTATTTATATAATGTTATATTAAAAATACAATTAAGTTATATGTTCCAATTTTTTTTAAAATTTATGATACAAATAAATGTGTTATAAAAGAACAAATGAATATTTCATAATTTTAAATATGAATAGTTATCATAAGCTACCAGATTTTTTTTTATAATTTATCTTGGAAGCTTTCAAATATTTTGCTCAAATTAATTCATTTTGTAAATAATTTGTTTCTAGGTTCATTTCAGTAATCAACCTCATCATATTCCAAAAATAGTTAGGGCCTTATCACAGTTTCGACAGCAGTCTTATGTAACTTCAGCTGAAGCTTTAGCTGGCTTGCAACCATTGTTGAGAAATCAAACACACTTAATGGAAGAATTATCACAGCTTATTCCTGATGCTCCACCTCCTATATAGTACGTATATAGTACTCTGTAAACTTTCTCAATGATATTGTAAAATGAAATGTATGTGAATATGTAATAATAAAGATTTTATTTTTTTTCAAAGAAATAAAGAGAATGTTTTACAAATCGGGCTTCTCTTTTTTATCAGTTGTTGCAAAATCGAAAAACATGAAAAAATATTTTTTTATAATAATGTCATTATTTCAAAGTTTTTGTATCTGACTAAATTATACTCTGACGAAAAATAACTACTGTCTGTGTAATTTTGTTATTATTTATGAAGAACTAAATTTTAAGTACAAACTATGCTGTTTCATGCTTAAAAAAAATTCATTAAACAAACTTTTTATAGAACTATTTTTGTTAATCTTCAAAAGATCATCAGTAGAGTAATATATATTATCTTCTGATTGAAGTAAGCTACTGGAATTAAATAAAATATTTTAAACAATAATATAATTGATTTTTCTCAATAAGAGGGAAAGTCTACAATAAAAAGTTACTATAAAAATATCTTTATGAAAAAAAAATTATGATGTGGAAAGAGCTTAAATGCTTCTATTTGTGTATATTATTGATGTTTTATATACACTTTTACATTCTTCTTTTTTGCTTATGCTTTAATATGGTATTAACAAATGTTTTTTTATTGTTATTTTAGGTTGCAAATAAACTTCACAAACAAAATTGAATCAGGAAACCATTTTTAAATTTGTTTACAAAGGAGAGGCTTTAAATTATCATATAATAAATTTTAATTATGGTTACACTAAATTTAATTGTAAATATTTCTTTAACTGTTAAATAATCTTCAAACATTTGTAAAAAACAACAGACAATTATTGGGTGCATTTATTTTTATTTTTTTTTTTTTTTTGCTCTTACTTATAAAATGATTAGCATGTTTGTGCTGTTTGGATTTTAATTTATATGAGTTTATTACATTAATCATATTTAACCAATGTTAATGTTAAAATGTTTACTAATTAGTATAGAAATATGTGTTTTTTCTGGTTTTAAATCAAAAGGGAGAAACATGAGCTGTAATTGATTGTTATATTTATCTAAATGTAGAAACATTACATTTTTATTTAATACAAAAACTTTGTTTTGTTTAAAATTTTAATATTCAGAAAATTTCCTATAGATAAACAATAAAAATTAAAAATCAAATTATTTCTTAAAATAACATTTTTATTCTTCTAATAAAAGATAATTAAATATGCATTAAAAAACAATGTTTATGACATTTATTTTCTGCTGCAAATTAAAGTATCAAAATATTGCTCATATCTATGATTAGAGTTTATAATTTAATATTCCTTAAAGAATGAATTTTAGAAATGTTATGTTTAAGTAAAATAACTATGTTAAAATAATTACAATAGAAATGCAATCAAATAGTAAAAGTGTTCCATAAAATGTTATTTAATTAAAAGGAAATGACAGCAATTAAGAAAGGATAAATAGTCAACACAATTTTATGAAATTAAACAAATGTAAAACAGTCATATTTAAAAGTATAGCAATAAATTATACTGTAAATTTTATAATTATTTAGTTTTACATAAAATTATATCATTTCTATTTAAAAAAGAAATATTTTTTTTTGGGTTCCTTCATCTACTGTAATGTTTTTAAAAGAAAACGATAGTAGTACTTGAAAAATCAAATGAACAGTATTCGTTTACATTTTAATTATGTACTTAAAAAAGTAAGAAAATTTGCTAAATTTTTTCTATATTTTTTAGAAATAACTAGTTTATTTTTTATAATTTTTATTGTTTTGATGAAAAATGTTTTTTAATAAAAAAAAATATGCATTAGTTGAAATTTAAGTGTCACTAATAATTTATGTATCAGTCACAAAAAATAATAAAATTATATTCATTTTTAATGAATAAAATTTCATACACAAGAGCTTACTATTTCAAAATGCTGATAATGTAAAGTTTCAAGTAATAATTGTAATTTTTTTGGCCACACAACACACATGGTCCAATTAATATAGTATAAATATCAGTATGTTAAAAAGAGGGAATCAGTTTTTGTAGTAATCTACTTTTAATTGCACCTTGATTTAAAAATTTGGTTTTCATTAACTTTAATATTATAGATTTTCATCAAATTTTTATATCACTATTGTTAACATTAGATTTGTGGCTAAATTTTGTGATAATTATAAATTCACATTTCCTGAATTTGTAAAGAAATCCTTGAAAAGTATCTAATTGTTTGATTAATACAGAAACATGTATATTACAAAATTTTTATTACACATTTTAAACTGGGCAAAAAATTTTTACATAAGTACTAACACTATAATTTATTGTTTCATTTGCTTTAAGTTCATTATTTATAGTATGTTTAGTTAAGAGAATGAAAATATTACTGGTTGATTTTATAATAGCTGATAATAATCTAAAGCAAGATCAACAATATAAGGTTCACAAATAGTTATGATACACAATGCAATTTACACATTTATCATTAATACTCAGTTTAAATTTTTGATTATTTTTCACTATCAAACATAAAACATTATAAGCATTATAATTTGTAAAAACTTAATGGAGTATAATGTGATTCTTTGTAAGAACAAGGTTATCGAGTTTTCATCTAAACATCTTAGAACGATGTTTTTAAAATAAATACTGCTTTTTAAGATTTAAAAAAATTAAAAAGATGGGATTATTGCTTCAGCTGCCAGGCATGTATATATGGTGATGGAAGCTCATGATGTATATTACAAAAAATGATAAATTAAAAAAAATTATGTACAAGTGGAACACACAAATTCAAAATATATTTTATACTAAGATATAAGTCTTGAGATTATGAAATCAAAAAAGTATTAACTTTGATTTATCAAGATAATTTCTATACTATTTTGACCATTTTTAACATACATTTTATTGTTTAAATAATATATTTCGTATATGTTAGTGAAAAGAATTTTATGTTCGAAAATTTAATTATATTGTAAATTATGAAATTAAGTGTGCCTGTATATATATAAAATATTGGCAAAGTTAAAAAGCAAAACAAAAATATTAAAAATACCCTTTCAAAAGATATTTAATATATTTTTAAAATTTTTTTGCTCAAAGAATATATTGAGACTTTAATGTATACTTATTTTCTATGCAAAATCAATTTATTATTTTTTGCCTGAAAATATACTAATGTTTGAAAAAGATTTATTGGAATCAGAAAAATAGTGAGAAGTCAATTATATTATGTAGAATAATTGTATCATTATAAAATTTTTAATTTAATCCAAGTTTAATAATTCTGTTATTTATATTTGCATGTTAATATTGCTCATAATTCTGAAGTATATATTGAAAATTAAATATATAAATATTTTTCAATTTATTCCAAGTTTCTCATAAAAGGAATCACATAATACATATTTGTATTGAAATTAAAGAGACATTGAAAAAGCTAATATCTGTATACAAACTGACTGACAAGGTTAGTGTTCTTAGCCTTCAGTTTAATTTGGTGGAATTAATTCCCATGTAAATATTTGTTGCATTTTGAAATTCGTTTTAAACTGATCTCAGTGGAATTAATCAAAATGGGATTGCAGAATGACAAATAAACTAAAATAATTATTGAGAAGAATAATAAAATCAGAATATATTAGTTCCTCATAATTGTGAAGTAGAGCATAAACACTTTAGTGGTATATTGAAAAATAAATATTTTTATAGACTATAGCTGACTAGAAGTTAATTTTTCTAATTTTTTTTTTTCTTTATTGTTTATATTTAAGAGGGTTTAATGTATTTTATACACTTTTTGATATCTAAACTACTTGATCCATAATGCATTTACTGAAAACTTTACAATTAAATTTAAAATTTGATATTTAATTTTTTGTAATACATGGTATATTCGCATTCAATTTGAATAAACTTGTAATTTATGGGAAATTCAATAAAAACTAACAATTTATAGAAAATTTTATACTTATTGAAATTTATTAGTTGTCAAATTTATTTATATTTGAAGAAAGTTGATTAATATAAAAATGGAAGGTTTCAATTAGTTAAATAATTTTTCCTGTCAAATTAAATGAATTTTACTTTTATATTTTTACCACAAATATTTAAAAAATAAATTCTTCCTTATAAGTAAATATTTTATTGATATTTTTAAATTATTTTTTCCTGTTAATTTCTAAGATACTTATGTAAATAAAAAAATAAAAGGTAATTATTAATTTCAATAAGTAAAGATAATATTGAGAAAAAGATAATTTATATTGAAAAGGAATGTTTGAATATTTCTTTT
>JAPDSC010025827.1:0-12553 GCA_026290005.1 Latrodectus geometricus
CGGTCGGTGTCCCGCTGCGTGTTATGCTTAGGTACTTGGCGTGTGCTTCGCGGAGTCGTGTTTCGCCAATAGTCGCCAAAAACAAGATGGCGAACAAGGAGCGTACCGTTCACTGGGAATTAACCATTAAGAAATGCACAATTACCAACAAAATTCTTATTCAGCAAAAATTTGTGTTAAACAAATTCCAAAAATATTATTATTATTTTTACTAAATATCACCAGTTAAAAAAATAAACACTATCTGAATATTAATGAATAAACATAAAATAAAACCAATAATATACTCTGAAATTAATGAAACCTTAAGTAATTTCTCAATTAATTTAAGCATTATGCATTTTTTTTTTTTGGTTGACATTTCAAATATTTAAGAAAACAATTGTTAATTTATTACATGTTGTACTTAAGCAAAACTTAAAAAGAAACTAAACAGAATTCCAACACAAAAATTTCCCTAATTCATGCATAATTAAAACAAATAATGGATGGCTCTTAATGAAATGAGAAGCAATCAAAATATACAGGACTGCTTTGTAGACCCTTTTCTATAATTATTATCACATGATTTTTATATAAATCTGGAACACATCCTGGAGAGATGCACCACTGTGATGTTCTCACGATCCTGTCGTCTCCAGGATAGTCGAATAATACAAGACAAATTAATGGAACACGAAACATTTATTTCACATTAACACACAGAATTCAGACATTTATCCACGTTTTAAAGACATTTAGTTTTACAACAACCGGGAGCGGACTGCCGCTACCCCCAAGAAACAGAACCAACCGCACCGTTCTCTTCACTTCGACACTATTCTATCGTCCCGTCTCAGTGTCTCTACTCCTGGCAAAAAACGAAATCAAAAGTTATCTTCCAGTTAACAGTCTGACTTTCACAATCCCACTCTACGCAGTCCGTCCATGTCAACCTGGCCCTACCCCTTTTACTTGTTCAAAAAATTTTATAATTGAAAATTTTAAATTTCAATAAGGAGTCATTCTGCATATATGACCCACAAATTTAATATTAGAAATCTTTATGAATTTGATATCTACATCCTTAAATAATTTGTACAATTCAAATTTATGTCGACGTCTTCAGACTTTTCATTTACAATATGAAAGATTTTTCTCAGAACTTTTCGTTCAAAGATGACTTCACTTCACAGAAAACTTCCTGCCTAGGATTTTGTAAACGTCAAAGTCTCAGATCCATCGATGAGCATAGATCTGATAAGTACTTTATACAATAGTGGTTTTATTGTTTCTTTTGACTACTTTAGATTTAAAAAAGTTAAATAACCCATGAATTCATCATTCAACTTATCCAACAACCATCATTCAACTTAGCAGCTACTCTTTGCCTTAAGGCAAAGAGTAGCTGCTAAGTTTCATCTACATTAAACTTAACTATTTATCTTCGAAATTATGTCGATTGTTTGATAAAATAAAATAGTTTGTGAATTAATAATATTTCTTGAAATTTAAAATTAAACAATAACAATATGTTAATACATAATGTTATTGTTACAAAATGCTATAAGGATAGACGATAATGTCATTCATATTTATGATTTATAAATGATGTGTGTTTCATATTAAAAAAATTCATTATATTTTAATTAATTTTTTCATAGTGATTGTATTTATGTAAAAGGGGAGAATCAAGCCATGTTATAATTTCAAAGTACCAAGTCCTAAAACTTTCAGAGTAACTGTACAATATTTTCGTAAGGTAATTCGTAAGATGCTTTTCACTGGTGAAAGACAAGATATCCAACAAATATAGGAAAGATCTGATCAACTTGTTTAGAAACAGAGTATCGTAAACCACAATATGCTATTGTAAAGCGTAGTTTTTATTCAATTGCTTATAGGAAAAAATCTCAGGCTCTGAAGTAATATTCTTATATCAAATATGTATGTCAATAGTTTTTCAAATATAATTTAAACTATTCGATTGTGGAAGAAATGCTATTTGCTGATGAATTGTCAAGATACTATAATAAGATAGACTTCTGCCTCAGTGCAAAATATCTTGACAGAGGTCACTTATTTCAGAAGAGTCCTAATAACAAAAATGAAGTTTAAATTTAGTTTAGTTACAAAATTTGGGAGCCAATTTCAAGTTAAGAAGATAACATTGTTTACCAGATTAATTTTTTTTCTCCTTTTCAAATTATCATTCAAATAATTGAAAAAAAGGAAAGGAAATTCTATAATTTTATTCTATATAAATAACTTAATTAGATTTTACGATAAATATTATTTTTTACAGAAACTTTCCGATTTTATAAATGGACATTTGACACGGCTTAGTTTGAAAGTCTAGAGAGCTATTATAATAGCTGAAAACTGATATGAAGGATTTGAATATATCCATCTTGTTAGTTAGCAGCTTTTCATACCATCTAAAGTTACATCAGGCACCATCTAACTTTTCCTCGCGCCTCTATAAAAATATCAGTGGAGCAATTAAAATCTTGTTAAAAAAGAATTTTTTTTTTTTTTTTTTTTTTTTGTGAATTATGTTTGTTTGTGATTATGATGTCAACATTGTTTAGCAAAGATTAGAACTTCAAAAATCCATACTTTATATATTTTAAGAGTTCATAAAGCATATTTTCCCTCCTCTGATGTAGTTTTTGTTGGGAGGAATAGGATACACATATTTTATGCCTTTTAATGTGTTTCATAAGTATCAAGTACAAAGCCAGATTTTTAGGAACGATGTATGATATACACTTTGGAACATTGAAAATAGCGTACCAGAAAGAAAGAAAGATAGAAGATTAAAGCTTTGCAAATAAGTACAAGGAGATCCGATATGCAAATGATTCAAATTTGGTATTAATGCGCATAACCACACACTTGGCAGTGGAACTACAGTCAGGAAGTGGTGCCTGTATAAACAATTTTCCAGACAGATAATGCTCGTCTGGATATAGTTTGAGTTGCTCAAAACTTCTTACGTCATGTTCAGATTCTTCCATGGAGGGTCCGCTCCTCGGACTTGTTCCTGATAGAGAAGTTTCGGACGAGCTGAAACGCCAGATGCCACCTTGTCACTCAATACATGATTTGGAGGTGGCTGCATAAGATTTGTGGACATATCTGTTTCACTACAACATCAGACATCTAATCAACTGGATATCGGACCGTGTAGCTACATATATTTCAGCAGGAGGAAGTCCAACAAACTACTGAGGTTGCACTGTATTTGTCTAATTGTACAAATTGTACCTTAATTACCTTGATTTTGGGATCAAGTGAACCTCACATATTTATCATTATGTGTATTAAATTTCATTTTTAATCCATGATCCTTTCTTGGTAAGCTATTTTCAATGTTTCTGAATGTACGTTGCCATTTACTAGACTTCCTAATTTCACCTTCTTTATTCTGGATGTGTGTTTTTTAGCTGAAAATACTTTAAAAAAGAATTTTGATAAACTTTTGACCAGTCAAAACTTTGCAATGAAAGGCCTTGAAATCTCTTAATACAAGAAGGACAAAAACAAAAACTTTAAGAATAAAGACAAAAACTTTTTCCCAATTTTAAACACGTATTTGCTTGAAGAAAAAGATTGCTGTTTTGGAAAATTTTGGAAAGGCATTATCATTTGATTTTTCTATAATCGAGAATTCAGTTTCCCAGATATTGATTATTATTGTATTGATGGGAGTACTGGCTTAGGTTATGTAATAAATCCATGGATGTGTGAAAGATATGATGTTATTGTTTATATTTGATAATTCAAATGCTCATGATGAATGTTTTACTGCCTCTCGAATATTTATTTACGAAATGTCTGAAATGACAACTCTTATCTGGGCATCAAAAGCAATAACTTGGGTTAGACTATCTTTTAGGGTGCCCCTTTTATTTTCGCCAAGTTGTGATCGCGATTGATTACCAAGCTGGGCAAAACCCAATCGTATTCTGATTGCAACAGAGCAACTAATTGTTTTGTGCAAAAAAAATTACCAATAAAATCGATAGCCAAACAAAAATCACCATGTTTGCCAAGGGGGCACCCTAAAATATAGTTTTACTATAACTTGATTAATTTGCAAAGCAATTTGCACGATCAAACTAATAAATGTATCTTAAATCAAAGTTGGCTCCAGTTTTTAGTTTTGCTTGAAGTGGAAGTATGTAGAGCATTAAGATTAAAGGTTGTGAAATATAATCGGTATCGAAATGTCAGTAAAATAAAAAATAATCCAGCTCAGTTTTATTAAACTCGTTGTAAGTTTATTTATACTGTAAACCATCTGAATAATAAAAATTACATTATTCAATATGGCTTCAAAAAGCGTGAGTATTTAGTGACGTAATTAGATTCATATACTAAAAATTTTATGTACACTAGTCATGGAAATTATATATTTAATTTATTATTTATTCGCCCTCAATTGTAATATTTTTTGAATATCACTTCTGTTTCATAGTTTTGATATTAAAGCTGAATATAATAATAATTTTGCAGCAGTTGTGATTTTTCTCAATGAAAGTGATTAAATATTATTATTTATAATACTCTTCTAAATCTATAATGACTTTGCCGTGCATTTAAATGTAATTCTTTTACTTAGAACAAGAATTGTTTTTAGAGCCAATGAAAATTTTAAAATCATTAATCCACGTTAACTTATATATTTTTGTTTTATTTTATTATTGGGGGAAAATTTTCACAAAATGTAGCCTTTCGTAAAAATTTTGTGTACTAATATTTTCAAAAGTTTACTAAACTACTTAGAATATTTTATCTTCTGATATATATAGTGAAACAATTCATATTTTGAATGGGAAAATTATAACAGAAAATTTTCCGGAATTATTGCACATCAGTGAATAATCTATTTTTAATACAGCTGAGTTGATTATCATATTTGGTTAATTTTTGGAATAATTTACTTTACATTATCCATGTAATAATTTTTGCAAACATTATTTTGTCAAAATGAAAAATACAATATGACATCTTGGTTTAATAAAACAATGGCTTTTTAATTTTTTCATTACTATGATTAATTGAAGCAATGTTATTTCAAAGACATTTGAAGCTTCATATTTAATAAATATGCAAACAAAATTATTTGATGTATCAAAAGGTTGGTAAATAGACAAAGAGAATTAAATTATCATTTTTCAATTATATATCTTTTAACTAATTTACAGACGCCCAACCTGTCTAGTGGTTAGAGTACCTGACTACAGATGGGTGGGATCTGGGTTCGAATCCTGGCTCGGGCATAGATGTACTTTCTCTCTCTCTCTCTCTCACTCTTTCTTGTCTTTGTCCTTTCTTTGTGTGTGTGTGTGTGTGAATGGTTGCCTACCCTATAAACGGGTACCTATGGCATGTGTCTACTGAGGAAGTCGGACTCCACACCAAATATGGTTCAGTTGGAAAAGTGGAGCAGCGCACCCCATATTGCCAGCCTGGCTGGCATACGACAACAACAACTAATTTACAATATATACTTTAGAATTTGTCGTTAAATTTATATAATAGAAGTAAAAACTAAAAGATATATATGCAATAATTTATAAAATTAATCATTAATTAAATACCTTCTGCTAGTTAAAATCCAAACATAAAATTTGTAATCATTTTCTTATAAAAAGTGGTGACTGTAATAATGTGTAAGATACTTTTTAAAAACTCCATTGTGTGTGTGTGTGTGTGTTTTTTTTTATTTTTTTTTTATTTTTTACTCTTTGCATTTGGATACATTAAGGGAAAAAATTATATTAATAATCTCTTATTATTTCATAGAATATCCAATATTTTAGAAAACAGATTTAACAGTCACATCAAATTTTATTTTAATTGTTATCAGTAAAACTGAATATAGTAAGCTATGTTCAGTGTTAAACTGTTAGATCCAGTTATTTATACAAGCGTTTCACAAAATAGTACATTTTTTAAATGGTGATTGATCTCCAAGAAAATAGTTTTATAATGTATTATATTTTTTATAGGATACAGAACTTCATGTTTCTTTTGAAGATCAACAAAAAATTAATAAATTTGCTCGCCATAATTCAAAGCTAGATGATATTATTGAAGAACTTAAATCAAAAGAAGTAAGTTATTATTAAAATTAAAATTATTCTAAATAAAATTATTTCACTAAACTACAATTTCGAATAGTACGATTTCACTATACTCTGTATGATAAGAATTGTAACGAGAAAGAATAAAATTGCATTTGTGGTCATAAATATTTGCTTCAGGCATTGTTTAAAATTTCTTAAATTTTTTTTGAACTACTGGAAATAGTACAAATATTTTATTTATATTTAATAAACTAAATAATTATCATTCAATGATAAAACTTACTAAAATGCCAAAGTTTATTTCTGATGGAAACTGCTTAGCAATTGCTTCAATGATTGATTGATTGAATGGATTTAATTGAATAATACCAAAATTATTCAAGCTATATTAGAAATTTTTTTTGAAGGTATACCTAATGATTGCTTCAAAAAAAATTCTTTTAGTTGATATTAAACAATAAAATTATTTTCTCATTTTGGAAATTAAGGGATGATGATATTGCATTTTAAAGTTATGTTTTTAAGAAATTTGGAAAAGTATACAGTTATTTCATTAGTTAAAGGAGAGCTTAAAATAAATATTATTTTGAAAAGGTATTTTATATTATTTTTTAATTATTTCTATTTCGTTTATATTTTTTTACATTTAAAAATATTTAATTTTTAAAATTGATTGACTGAAATTTTTATTATTGAGTTTTTCATAACTGCGTTAATTGGAGTTGTTTTGTAGAGTCTTTTAAAATTTTAACAATTACTAAATTCATTATTTCTTCTATGTATTAAGAGTTTTGATGTTAATTGATCACCAAAGAATGAATAAATGGAATCTAGGAATATTGTATGATGGTAGAAATGTATAAATTGTAAATTTTCTTAATCTGAATGCAAGTTCTTTTAAAAAGATTTTTGAATCTTGCATTCAGTCGATTTTTAAATTTTTCATGTAAGAGAAAGAAAATAATATAAACCATCATTTACTGTAAGACAAGTAGAAAGGTAAAGAAGTATGAATTTAAGGTATAAATATATGGAAAAGGTTCACTAAAAAGTTGTTAGACCTTTGTAATGAAATTTTTTTTTTTTTTTTACTTATTTTTAAATTAAAAATATTATTACTATTTTAAAGTATGCTAATAAGTCTTTGGAAGGCAGCTTTGAAATTATAACTTTTACCAAGAATACTCTTAAAATTGATGTATTCTGATACTGTGTACTTATGACAGTAAGATCTCAAATGGGGAATATGCTATTTATATTAAGAATGTTGTGCTATTGTCAA
This sequence comes from Latrodectus geometricus, assembly GCA_026290005.1. Taxonomy (NCBI): domain Eukaryota; kingdom Metazoa; phylum Arthropoda; class Arachnida; order Araneae; family Theridiidae; genus Latrodectus; species Latrodectus geometricus. Next base: position 7,360 of record JAPDSC010025827.1, read on the forward strand.
AAAAACTGCACTGTTCTTAAAGTTAGTAAGAAAATAAGAATTTTTTTTAACAATAGAAATGTGGTTTATACTCATTTAAAACTTTATTATTTAATTACCTGTTTTTTAAGTTAATTTTGAAGAAATTTATATCATGCCTTAATATCAGAATTATTAGCTAGTTTTATATATAACTAATAATGTGAAAATTTGGGTTAAGATTATTTTGTTTTATTAAACTTCCATTAAATGATGGAATACAAATTTCCCATCAAAATTTTCTTGGAGAAAATGTTTTACTCCCAAGAAAATTTTGATTTTTACATTATAAGATTTACAAAAATTTTCTCTTCAAAATTAATACTTCTAAATTTATTTGTCTAAAATTTTATATTACTTTATTGTCTTTTTACAGCAAAATTAAGTGATTTGTGTTTTTTTAATATTTTAATACAATCTTTACATAGAAATACTTGAATAAAATTCATACATTTTCAAAATGTTTACATTTTTTCAGCAAAATCTTATTTGTCATAGCTAGTACATTTGATCTAATTTTTGTAATTTTATTATTATTATTATTATGTTAATTTTCTTGAAAATAAAATTTTTATGATAGGAAACTTATTTTTTGCTGTATGAAAAAATATTAGAGTTTAATATTGATGCATATTTTTGTGACAGATATTTTTGTGTAATTTTAAGTTTAAAATTGAGTGTATTTATCTATGATTGCATGTAATATTAAGTGGGAGCTATATACAAAAATGTAATGAGTATACTTACTTGAATACAATATAATTTTTTTTTAAATTTGTGTGAAAGTTTTTATAGTAAAATTAAATAGCATGCAGAATAAAAAATAATTTATCTTTTAATCTGATCCTGTTTTAGAACTGATTTTGTTATAATTTAAATTTGTACTGTTAAAAATTAGTCTCTTAAGCATTAGTTAATTTTTTAAATTATATTTATGAAAGACCATTATAAAAGTTTTTAGTATATTACATATACAGCTTATACTACTGTTGATAAAACTACTTCAATTGAAACATTTATGGTAATTATTTTTTGTAGAATGAATTACAAGCCTTGGAAGATGCAGAATCAGATCTCATGTTAAATGTTGACCAAGAAAGGACTCCATATCCTTTTCTAAAAAATTTACTTGAATCTATAAAAATTTAAATGTTTGTCACTGTAATTTCAAATTCCTGAGTTAAGTAAAGCAGCCTTATTTATGTCATTAAAATTTATTTTTTATATCTGAATAGTATCATATTTAAATAGTTTTAACAATTGCTAAATTAAAATAATCTATTAAAAGTGTTTTATATTGATAAATTTAATTTAATTGTGTATATATAGTTACTTAAAAGATAAAGAATACCAAAGTACTGTAGAAGCTTGTTTTTTTATGAACATATAGGAATTCGTAAAATCGTTCTTAAAATCAAAATTTCATAAAATAGATAGATAACTTTTAGATCACAAAACTATTTTTCATTGCTCTCTGTATCAATAAAGTACTTTTAGAAAAAAGTATTTAGTATGCATTATATAAAAACATGCAAAATAAGAGTTTATTACATAAAACAACAAAAAATTTTATTTTATTGAGGGAAAATTTTAAAGTAATCACTTTTCTGTTTCAAAACTACATTTTTGAAAAAAACATTTTTTTTTTGTATTTCAATGTGGTTTTTCTCAAAAACTACCTTAAGCATGTTAACTATTCATGTACTTGTTTTTTTAGTTTTTTTTTTCGTATTTGATATCTAAAAGTTCTTTACCATTATTATTTATTATGTTATCAATTATTTAATAATCTAATAACTTTTATATACAATTTTTACTGAATCCAGATGTAATTTGTTCAAAAAGTCCTGAAGTGAAATATCATATTTTGTTGAAGCTCATGGATAAGTAACCTATCTAGTCATCAAATAAATTTTTTGTCCTTCTTTAATTATTGTAGTATATTTAATAGTGTATTCAAATTAAAAGGATTTAAATATTTTTCTGCAGCATCATTCCAAACATACATGCACAAAAGCATTGCAACTAGAATTCAATTTCTCATGGCAGGTATTGTGTGCAAGGATGCTGCGAAAAAATATTTAAATCCTTTTAATTTGAATATATATATATATATATATATATATATATATATATAGATCAGGCTGGGGAAATGGCACATGCATTGCTTACAAACATCTGGATTTAAGGATATTTGAACATGGCTCCTTCACACCTTTTAATAGCTCAAAGTCTATCAACATAAATCACATTAGCATTTCAAAAATATTTTCCTTTAATTTTGATTTTAAGCAATTTTGGTTTCAGGACTGAAATTACTTTTTATTCATTACATTAATCAATACATAATGTTGGAGTTATCTATGATTCAAAGATTCTCCAATGATGATGTTAATCCAAGTTTTTCAACCTTAAAATAAAAGAAAAATGTATAAAAGGCTAGATGATAAAAAATAAACATAAATGAAAAAGACATAAAAGCAATTCATAAAAGAGATTATTAAAAAATTTTGGTCATAAATGGGAATTAAAATTATTACATCTATGAAACCTTGTTTGTATAATCATGAGTGTTCGTAAACTCAAGCATCTATTGTATTAATAAGGATTTATAATTAAAATGAATTCATATCCTGTTCAATTTATTTTTTAATTATTTTAATTTAATAAACTTTTTTCATAAATTTTAAACAGCTTACAGCTTTATCTTTCATTAAACTATTAGTCAAAATTTTGAATTTCTTTGATAAGTAATATCATATTCTTATCTGTATTTTGAAAATCTGCATATGCATTTTTAAATATATTTTTATAAATCATACATTTTTAAGATAATATTTTACATTTTTTTTTTAAAACTTTGCATGCTACATTGTTTCAAAATTAAAGTTCACCCCTTTCTTTGTTTTTTCTATTGTCTGATTTTAATTTTTAAATTGTAAATTTTGGATAGTTCTTTGCAAATCTAATGAATGTGCTTATAAGTATTCTATTTTAACATTACCTTCAAAGTATTTTTGTTCTTCATATTTCTATTAGTTTGCCAGTTTGATTTCCATCTCATGCTTTGATGTTTGTAGTGATTTGAAATGTACTATAAACTGTAGATCTCATGCTAATTATTTCTTATGTGTAAAGTTGACCATTGTGAGACAAATAATCTCCATCTAATCTCCATTGTTTGAAACTGCCAAGTTTACTCTAGAGCTGTTTAATTATTAATTTAAATCTCAAAAAAATTATAGAACACATCTAATGAATAGTAAAGTTTATATACATAAATTGTGAAGCAGTCAAAATATATTTTTTCTTTTTTCTCTGACTTTTTTATGATTTCATATTCCATTTTTGCTAAGTTTGGCTCTGATGTATTACTGTTGTAAGTATTATCGCTTTATGCAAACTTCTCAGTAGTTTTATGTAACCTGTTGTAGGGAAAAAGTATAAGTGTTTCTTACACTTTTTTCCCTAACTACAAATTAATTTTTTATTTAATTTTTTTATGCAAAATTTTTGTGAAGAAGAAATACTTGTGTCTATGTTCTGTGAGATGTAATGCTCACTATATTAATATATGTAAATTAAAATGTATTTAAATTGAATATATACATGTCCATTAATAACGCGAATAATAGTTTGGAAAAATAGTGATAGTACTTATTATTTAAATCTCAAAATTGTTATAATAAGTTGTTAAATTTAAAAATTTTATAACATGGATATCCAAAGTTTGTTAAGAAATGCATCTACAACAGAATTTGTTTATGTGTACTGTCATGGACATTAAATAAGGTTAAGACCATAGTATTTTCCTTTTCTATAGTTATGAGTTGCTTTTTATTTTTTCCTGCTTGTTTACCTTAAAAAGAATATTGTCTTAAATATAATTAGAGTAATTTGTTTTTTGTTCTTAATGTGGACATATGCTTTTCTAATTGAATTTACAGTTAGGCAAGTGGTAAGCTTCTAAATGATGTCTGATAATAAGCATCCAAAGCCATTAATGATAAATTTCAATTTTCCAACCAAAATATGTGAGGTTTATGAAGACTTATTGTTGTGAAATTCTTGGTTTTGATGTCATTAAAATTGTTCTGTAGTCCTCCAGAATTTTTACAGATTAATTTCTCAATATTTATAAAAATATTTGAATTTTAAAGTTCTTTTAAAATATTTTTTGTTGACAATGCTCCATTTAGAGTCATGTTATGTTCATTTAAAAAGAATACCACTTGTTAATATTCTCAACCTATTCAACTATAAAAAGTTGCTTTTTTCTACTAGTGTGATAATTTTTTTTACCATTAGATATTTTGTCATTTATTTATATCATTATATAGATTGTCATCTGTTTCTAGTGCTTATTTCATATTTGTATTCATCTTTGAATTTATATTCAGAATATTTTATTTTTTATCTTTTTATATAGTTTTAAACTATTAACTTAATTAGTATTAGCAGAATAATTTTGTAAAATTACAAGTTTGCCTTAACTATTATTTACATTTAGAATAGGTGATGTTTTCATTTCCCTTAGTAATGAGGACGTTCAACAGATGATAGATTCCAAGAAAGAAAGTGTTGCTCAAGAAATAAAAACCTTAAAAGAACAACAAGATTTTCTCAAACAAGCTATGTCCGATCTTAAAGTTCAATTGTATGCAAAATTTGGAAGCAACATTAATCTGGAACCCGAGTAATGATAATGTAAGAAATAATCTTTCAAATTGCTTTATTAGATAAGGAATAAATTTTGAATGTTCTATGAATTTTATGTGTGTATATATGTTTATGTATTTATATGTACTCACACAACATTATATATACACACACACACACACACACACACACACACACACACACACACACACACACACACACACACACACACACACAGGTTTGCATGATGTAATTATTAACATAAATTTTCATTAATTGAAATTTCATAAAATTTTATTAAACGATTCCTTTTTTTCATATTACTCTTCAAAAAATGAAAATTATACATATGTATTGTAAAGGTTCAAGTTACAATGTGCTCATAGGTAAATCGTATATGTATATATAATGTGTATACATTTTTTTGCTTTATCTATGGGGACTTGAACTTTCACTAAATATTTATTAGTGACTTTATTTCTTAAAGAGTAATGATTAGAAAAAAAGCAAAATCATT
>JAPDSC010025832.1:1867-28791 GCA_026290005.1 Latrodectus geometricus
CATAATATGAGAAAGCCGTTAAATCATAATTAAATAAATATAAGACAAAAAAGTAAGCATTTATAAATTCCAATTGTAAAATTTTATAAATCATTATTCAAAATCGCATATTCAGCAAAGAAAATAAGATCCAAAAAAAAAATAATAATAATAATTCTTAATTCTATACCTTTTTCATCCTTTTCTTCTGCCGGCTAGTATAAATCCGTTTTATCGCAGCAGTAAATTTCTGAAAAACTACTTTTTAACTATCTCTGAAGAACTACTTTTTTGATGCCTTTCATTCTGCGCTTTATGGTTGAATCATTCGAGATGCTATCAACGATGGGATAGGAGAAATTAACGCTGTAAATCACAGTAAATTTTCTCTTAGATTCCAAAATCAAAAAAAATAAAAAAATTAGGTAAAGTGAAGATTAGGATACCCCTTGGTTTTTCGTAAAAATTGGCGATAAATATTGGTTATAAAGTTTAATTTCTGGAAACCCTGGTATTTTTAGTGCTTTAAATAATTTAGTATTTTGCCACTTTGAATTTTGGTTTCTATATTTTGGTGTCAAAAAAAAAAAAAAAAAAAAAAATCAATGGGTAGGTATCCTATAGTAGACTTTACCTAAAAATTGGTTAGACTATACTTTAGGTTGCCCCTTTGATTCTCGCAAAGCTGGGCAAAACCGAATCGTGTTCTCACTGGTTTAGATCCAGTCGGGGCTCTGATTGGTTTATCGTTTTTAGAATTTCGAAAATCCAACGGACGTTGCTTTATTTTTGAATGTTTGAATGTTCAACCATACCTGTTAGCACTGTAATCGGCGCGAACAAGAATGCCGACCAAAAAAAAAAAAAAAAAAAAAAAAAACCAAGTTTGCCAAAGGGCACACTATAAGGTATAGGGCAAAGGTATAGTTTTACCCAAAAATTCATATTAAAATATTCAGACATTTTTAATCTCCCATAATTTCAAGCTCAACTGCAAAATAACAGTATGGTGTTAATTAGTTATTCCATTTTAAGACATTTTTTTGAAAGATTGAATCAAACTTTACTTGATGAGTTTGTAGGGAGGGACCATGCGCCAGCGAGTAACAGAAACATCTGGTTTTCACGAGCATGTCTTAAATTTTACTGCGAACCTAGCGAGTGAAAATGTTAGGTTCATATCATAATGTAAGTTACATGATATTTCAATACAGCTACAATAATTTCCAAAATTTGGCATAGGCAAAAACAATGAACCTCGAAATGGCAATACGTAAATATACTTACCTAATCTCGCCAAATCAAATACAGATCGCAAAATATATCGCCCTCCTCAATGTTAGCAAACACAGCTAATATTGCCTAATCCACCGAGTTTCGTGTACTAATGAGGATTAAGCCTAACTTTCATTTATATAAAAAAAATAAATTTTGAAAACAGCAGTCCAAATTTCAAATAATTTTATATTTTGATCTTATAATCCTTAGTTTTCATTTTCGTGACATTGCCCTTCCAGCATACGGAAGCGTAATGCCTCGATTTTAAAGGTTTATAATGGTTAATTAATGAATAATATATTTTCATCTTAATCATATTCGCGTTTCTCCGGTTCGTACCTTTTTCGCTTAAAAATATGTCGTCGAACTTTGCAAGTTTTAATACTTTTTTTTTCAAATTGTATTGAACAGTTTTCTTATATCTCCATTTTAACAAATAGATGAAAACTTTATTTGCAGTTTATATGGTGCTAAATCGCATCATTAAACGACGTACATTTTTTTGTAGATATAATTGACAGGATAATACTTAAGTACCGTTTCTCCATACAATTACATAATTTAAGCTAGATATGCAAAACTTTGTGTGTTTTTTATAACTTCATCTAGTATTTGTGTTTGAAATTGAATTACATGGAAATGAATTTTATGAAATTAGATTTTATGGAATGAATTTGGATTAAGAGCAAAAAAATAAATAAATAAGCAAAGAATGATAAGGGAAAAAATGGCCAAAATAAAAAGAAAATCGCACCAAATAAGAGAGGTGACCAGATTTGGCAATGCTTATGGAAGATTTTTGGAGATAATTCACGGAATACAAAGGGATAGAAAGTGATAGTAAAAAACATTTATTTTGAAGCCATAACTATATTTTTTTCTATTAAACTGTTTCTAAAAGTTAAAAATAATAATTGTAAAAGAAGCGATTTGCGATATTTTGTTTTGCTAAATAATAATATTTAGTGACCGTCCCGGAGAAATGAAAAAGTTCCCATTTCTATTTTAACTTTATGGTAACTCGGCTCCTATAGTGCTGTCGAAACGAAATTTGGGTAATAATTTACTTTTAGTTTCCAAATATCGTCAAATTACCAAAAATCTCGATAGATATCGTTGAATATCCCTAAGATGCCCTTATAGCCCTTATTTATTTTTTGTCATACAGATTTATTTCTCAAAATTGACAACCCCTATTTTCACAGAATAAGCGTTGTTTAGACAATCATTTTACAAATTAAACTATGAATACATATTTAACAGTGAGAAGAAATATATACAAATAGTTACACTATTACATTTATACAAATGATTACACTATTTACATTTTCCGTAACAGCGTTTTCCCACATGAAATTTGTTCAAAGACTTGAAATTCTGTTAACCTTTTTGAAGATTTACACAGAATTAATTTGAATTTTCCTTTCCCTAATATGTTTGTCAACAATTCCTAAATATTAATTTAATTTATCATGATTCTTTTAAAAAATTATGATTAAAAAATGTATTACTCTAATTTTTAAGGTGTAAAAGTTAAATTCTTACTAATTTTTTTTTTCCAAAAATGAAATAGTTTATATTTTTTATATATATATATATCAAAAATAAAAGTTTATATATATATAAAGTTTATGTTTTATTTATTATGTTTATATATTATATTTTTTATTTCAAGAAAAATTAAAACAGAAAAGATTTTTATTTAAAGAAAAGTTTAACATGTTCTTCTGTCGGCAGTAACAGTAAAGAAAAGAAATATTTTCTTTAATTACTTGTTATTATATTTCCAAATAATTTTGTTTAATGTGTGGTAATTAAAAATATAAAAATTGGTTCAGAAATTCACACAAAAATACATAAATGAAATTACAATATTGTTATTTCTTATCAAATATTTTTGTCTCCAAAATTTTTTTACTGAGTTTAGATAATAGAAAACAAAATCTATAACTATATATTTGAAGTAAACAAAAATTTAACTTCTGAATGTAAGAAATTCTGAATTAGTGAAAATATAAATAATAATAATGTCAATAGAACAGAATATTATACAAAATATGATATTTAATTATATTTTTAATTGTAATTTCTTTCTTTAATAAAGATAAAATTCACAAATTCTATTTTTTATCTTTGCCAAAGTATTAAACTTGCTTATTCCTAATTTTGGAGAACATTAGAAAGATATTTAAGTAATCAGCCAAAACAGTTTTAATGGAATAAAATATGAACGTGTCCATTTTTGCATGTATATTTTAATATGTTTAATAAAATGTTTCTATTTATATTTCGCTGATTTTTTTAAAAACTAAAATAGGACATAGAAACGGAATTAGAAAAATTGCTTAAAATGAAAAATACAGAATGCAATTCAAATAAAATGTCTCAGTTATATATTTAAATATATTTAATTCGAAATTATGAACTTTTTATTAATTAATTAAATTATTAGTTTTAATTAAATAAAAATACAAATGATTTATTTTGCTTTACAATACACAATTCAAAATAAACTTCTTGCCATCTTGAGCAATGGTTTCACAAATATGTCGCTAGATGGAGACACCAAAGAAGTTTTAAAAATACTTTAAAAGTTTTTCAAAATAGATATCACATTTAGAACTTTTAAAAATTTATTTCATTTGACAGTTAAAATTTTGCACATAGTTAATTTGAACATTCAATCTAATGTCGGAGGATTTTTTGGTATCTAGCATGTGTACAAAAGGAGAAAGTGTGTACTATGAAGTAAGTAAAGAAATAAAATAAGAAAGTAGTAAAGAGTATACAATTCATAGCACCCAAAAGGGTGCTGTGAATTGTGAATCGTCATTGGGGCTTGTGGGGGGGGGGGGCTTTGTAAAACAAATCACCGTAACTGAAGGCATTTACTTGATGATTAGAGTTTACTTGAATTTCGACACCTGCCCGAAATTTTATTTCAGGGTTTTTTATATGTGATTGTACTTTGTACGTAAAAAGTATGGGATGATTAAATAATAGAGAGCATAATGAAGGAAAAATATGCTTTTAAAATGTTTTGAAGCAGAGAAAAATAAGTAATTATTTTATTAGATTATTCATCAATAAAATAAAAATATAAATTTTTTAAGCATGCGCAATATTTCGATGTGCTTCTTTATTTGGTGTATATTAAATAATATTTTTCTAATATCACTGTATTTATAAAGAGAAAGTAGCTTGGTAAAAAAATTAGTTTTAATAATTACTTTTCCCTTTTATACTTATTTTTTTATTTTATGGACATTGGAATTTAAGAGCCATTTTACTGGTATCTACAAATTCGTAAAAACGAGCGTCTGGTAGTTAGAATACCTTTTTAAATATTCCGTAATTATAATTACCTGATGGTTTTAGTTTATAGATAACTTTTCCCAATATGTTCAGGAACTCATATTCCAAGTATCAAAATTATCCATTGCTGTTTGATATATTTGCTGCTGTCGGTACGGGGTGCAGCTTGTTACTGTTTCTGTCTTCTTATTTCTGCCGATGAGATGGGGTCGAGAACTGCTTTTTTCCCATTCCCCTCTCTATACATCATGGGACATTGAAAAGTCTGAATATTTAAAAAAGACTTTCAGCACGACAGTATTTGATAGGATCAGGTATCGAACCCGTGGTCGTACCATGCATACATACTCTCCATACCATGTATCTTTGAGAAGAACGAAGTGATAATGAAGGTGGAATATTTGTTAAAATCCATTGACATGCTGCACAGACAAAAATCTCCTTTCAAATAGAATATCCGAATTGGGACAGAAATTCAGAAACTGATAACGAACACATTTTTTTTTTCCACGTGACAGACCGAAATGAAAGCTGATTGGTCAGCGTTAGACCTCAATTGAACCTTTGTCTTTGCGGGGGTGGTGGCATAGAATCCACTTTGTTCTCTTGGCACAGGTCTAATGCACAAAAACAGCCGTTGCAGACATACTTTTCGTAGATCACAAATGTGATGACATTTTATAAGAAAAGTTTTGAGAGTCCTGAATTATTTTAGCAACTATTTGTTAAAATAGCGACCTTGGAAACAAATGGCTGACCTTGGAGTTGTGATAAAGCAAAGATTGGGCCACCCAGTGGGTGCCTCGGAAGTGGGTGGTTCTTCTTAATTTAGAAGCAAGGACCAAGCTCCCTAGAGGACACCATGATTGAACAGTACGGATCTTGGGTTACCTCTCAAGAACGATTGTCCTCAGGCCACCCCCGCTCGATTATCATGCATTAATGAAAACAAAACTCACGAACTAGAGCTAGAAGTAAGGCCCACATAAAACTAGAAAAGATTTATCACTGGTTCCGCTTAGTATCCAAGCCACACATTTAAATAAGTATGCTGCGTCAATATGAACAAAGGTTTCGAATATCAGATACAATTGACGTGAGAAAAAAAGTTGAACAGTTCACAAGATGCTCCTTGAAAGATGCGCATGCCCAAGCGAGACACTGACTCGGCATATTTAAACGCGACTGGGATCGAATTCATGATCCCGCATTGTGGGCAGCCGAGGGCCACAGTATGATATTGCATCACTTGTCTTCTGGGAGGAATTCGCATCAAGAGGGGGTCGTCGCAAAGACGAAAACAGGAAAATTCCCAAGCACATACCCCTACAGACATGCATGCTGGACGCAGAAGCTTAATGTCCGTTGTTCAACAGGATTTGAGCTTGGTATTCCAAAATAGTCTTCCCGGAAGATTGCTGCAATTTGACACGAGAAATCGATGAACGGCATGAAGCTGTTGATAAATAATAAAAACAGGTTTCAAACTTGCTTATTGAAACAAGTGACGTTATTAAATGACGACGAATTATTCCTTTCGATATCTATTTGAAAATTCAATAAATGTGTATGACACTGCCAATTTATTGCATATGATTCCTCAACTAAATAATTATAGCACCACATTTCTATTAAATTTTTTAATGATGATTAAACAAGCATGGAAATTTAAAAAAAATATATTTTTTTAGGGCAATAAAGAGAAATGGATAGCATCGATCCTGATAAACATTAAACAAAAATAATATTTTCAAGCCTTGCAGAGTTAGTTACAGAAAGCGTATCACGGTACCTGATAGCCTCGGACCAGTGCACCTCCCTGGAGGGCATTTTACAGAAAGCGTACCATAGTCGCAAAGGATAAAACCTCGAGCTCCCACCCACATCGACAGTCGTTCATCTCACTGACTGCACTCAGGATCCAACCCAAAACTAACCAAACAGAACCCTGAAAATGACGGAAAGAGTAAACAAAATGACAATACTTACATAAAATCTGAAAAAGGTACAAAATAATGACATTTATTATATTTTATTATTTTTTACATATTACCAAACACAATTCTAACACTTTAACACAAGAGTATTTATTCAGTTCAAGCTTTTCGCAAGAAAACTCTGCTGTATTTATTTTAATATAAAAACTTTTATTTCTTAACGAAAATATCAAATGCGTAATATAAAAGAAAACTATGCTTTCCTCAGAAATTGTAAAATTGAGTTTTAAATTTGAGAAAAACATTCCAAATTTAGAAAAGGAATTTATATTGTGTCGTATGCTTATTGTTCTCTCCAATTTATGAATAAAAAAAATAGATTCTTTTTCAAGGTTATTGAAGACAAAAGAGTATTATTTAAGATAGGATGAAATAAGTTATTTTACAACTGCTGTAAAATTTTATAAATCAATATCCTTTGTATTGTAGAAAATCTTGAAATAGCAAGACATAAAACAGATTTTTTGCCTTTGAGGTATAATATACCCATAAATTCCATAAATCTAACACTTACATTTTTCGAATTACTATCACCTAATGAATGTCATTATTCTCTTGATTTAACTTTCGAATGTGTTTCAGTTTTTAAAAACCCTTGCATAATCAGCAAAATACTATCCAATAATTTTAAATGTACATCTTTAAACAATTTATTCGAGTACTTCCATATTATGAAATGAAACGCTTAAGTAACAAAAATCTAAAAATAAGAGATTTGATGGCTCCTCTGTCTAGCGGAAACTTTGGAACCAGATTTATTATTCAGTACGTAATCTTCAATTTGACTTGTGTCATTATCATATCGTAGTCCAAATTACAAAACTCCAATTCCAATTAAATGTGATTAAAATGATATCAAATTAAATTATTAAATTTCAACAAATTTGGTACAACACCCTGTATGTACTCCCTAATAGACTAAAAGTATTTTTTGAACATATTTTTATATTTACTATAACGCGAGAAAATTCTCCATATACGATAGTATATGGAGATTTATCGTATTCTAATGGTGGAAAGCTTCCGTATCTGAAGAAACGCAACACATATCATTGCAGAATATTAGGAGTGGATTTGTAGGAGCCGAAACAAGTGCTAACTCAAAGTTATTTCACTGATGGGATGGCTGAAATATTAAGTAATGTGTCGGTATATAAGAAGGAATTGCACTGTCATTTTTGCAAACATGAAGCCAAAAATAATTCATTTAAAATATATTGTAATTATGACTGAAATATTACCTAACATGTCTGAATATAAAAAAAATATATATATATATTATCTATGTTGTCGAAATCTTTCTCAAAATTATATATATTAGGTTGGGGAAAAAGTAATCCATTATATTTTCGGTAGACGTCTGTAGTGATCGCTATCTCGTGAGGTATCTATCAAACAATTTCAGAATTATGCTCGTTGGAAAGGTGACATTTGACACTAAAATATCCTCTTGCGGTTTTTTGTTTGATTCATTCAGTTACGAGTACAAGATTTTAAAAATAGAAGACAACAAACAGAAAAATCGATACATTTTAGTTTTTCTTTTATAATGGCGAAAATGCTAACCTGGTGGCTAAAATTGTGAAAGGTGTTTATCGTCCAATATAAGACGGTAACAACCAGTTACGTACAATTTTTGTTTCGTCGATTCCGTTCGGGTATTTTTGATGTTAGAGATGCACCTCGCATGTGGATACAGCATTGTCGAAAATGTCTATAAAATATCAAAAATGATCGAAGTTAACCGCATGTCAGCAGTCGTAACGCGCAAACCTAAAAATCTACATGAAAGCTGTTTTAAACCTTTTTACAAAGTAAATCCAAAAGAAGTTACATAAAGTTCACCTAAAAAAAATGGATTTATTTTTCCCCAACCTAATATATATAAATAACGGAATTACTTTGCACAAGTTATTTTTATATTATTTCTACAGGATTAATTTTCATGGAAATATTTTTATGCAAATTTTTCCACAAAAAATTGGCTCTCTCTACAAATAGAACTAAAAATTTCTATTTAAAAATAATATTAAATTCCAAAAGTATACATAATTGTTCGAGAACATTGAAAGTAATTTAATAATAAAAATTGATTTTTCACTTATAAACTTTACAATTTGTAACTTGCTTATTTGTACGAAAATTTGTTTCTTGCCCAAGTTTTTTTCAATATTTTCTTATTGTCACTAGTGACCTCGTGCTTTAGTTACTTCTTAAATAGGACATTTTAATTTTCATTTAATCTATAAATTAATTACAGCAGCTTCAGGAAGGGAATACAGCTTGTAACACAGGGCGATAATTACAAGTGTCAGGTACCAATTAAAGGAAAACAAATCATTCTTTTTAAAAATGCGGTCAAATGCGGTAATCTGCCGGGGGGAAAGTATTTCAGAACTCATTCTCATGCCTATTACTCCTTCGAAAATGAGATCTCCAATAGCATAACAAGTTTTGAAATTAATTTCACAGGAAGCAGGACTAAAGTTCCAGCGGTCATCTTTGCCCTGCAAGCGAAGCTGTTTATAGGACAAAGATGGCCGCCTTGTCCGACGTTTGTCTTATGACTCGAATGTGATCGACATTCTCAAATTTAGAGTCTCTTAATTTCATTGCTTGTTTTCTGTAACAATGATTTTGAGGTAGTATTTATCGCCAAATTGATCGTTATTATTATCTACCAACTTATTGCCATCCAATTTCATGGCAAAAAATGCTGAAAAAGCAACACTTCCCAGTAGAAACAACTTACATGCAATTTTTGTTACATTTAAGAAATCTCAAATAGAATCCTCGCATATAAATATACAACTATCATTGTTATATTATTCGAAAACACATTCATTATGAACTTTATTTCATGAGTTTTTTCCTTATTCTTCTAATCGCTCTTAAGATTCTTAATCTTTATATCACTACTTATTTTTCACTAAGCAATGTATTATCTTGCTATTGATCTCCAAATTGATTGTCTTAATAGCTGCCAAATTTATCGCCTTTGAATTTCTTGGCACCAAATGATGAATTTTTTTTTTTTTTAAATTACACCCACCAACGTCCTCTCGGACATAGGGTGCTTTGCAATGCAGTACAATACGGAAACAGACCAGAACGAGAAAGGGTTCCAAAAAATTTCAGAACCACAGACATCAAGAAGAGAGGTTAAAAGGTGTTCCCCAGTCACAGGCATTTTTTTGCAGAGAGGACAAAATGGAGAATCGGCAATCCTGAACAAATGAGCCCGAAGATAATCATGAGAAGTAAAGATTCTAAAAGACGTCACCCCTTCAACTATAGAGAGGAATGAGAATTGCATTCGAATCTTATTATCAAGAAGACCAGAAGCTCTTATCTCAGCCTCCATTGAAATATGTTTATGTTATGACAGGTCGAAGCAAGTTGAAATTTGCAGTAGCAAATTTTAAATTCTTGGGAAAAGAGATGGTTTAAAGACTGGATATCTCAGATCCCAAAAATCAGACTTTCTAGCAAGTGCTAGGATAGCTCACTTGTTTCCCAATCCAAACTATTCGCATGCTCATTTGGTTAGATTTAATGAATATTCATATCAACTATAATCTTTTGTAATAAATAATATGTACTACTATTTTTATTAATTTACATTATGAGAAAATATGATTTTTTTTCCGAGGTATTTCTTTCTTTATGACTTCTTTGTGTTCTTTAAACAGGAAGATAATTTGTACCAACAAAATTTTGGTCAATGAATATTATGGAAATCATTTATCAAACGTCTTTTTGATAATCATTAGATTATTAATCATTTTTAATTGATTTTGTTTTCTAAAAAGATAATGATCTGTAAAGAAGTTTACAGTGAAATTCATCACTATTGATTAGAATCATATCTTTCATCGAATTTTAGTATACATTTATATCTAAATAATCTCTCTTCTTGAGCGAATTTATTCTATTATTATTAAATACCGGAGTGGTCTCCTATTCTTCTTTCCAAACTGTTAAAAAAAAAAAACGAAAAAAAAAAAAAACGGAAGAAATACTGTGAAATACTGTTATTTTTAAATAACAGTTATTATAACAGTTGTCATAACAGTTATTATTATAACAGTTATTTTTAATCTGTTACAGCTATTTATAGCTGTAACAGGAACACTAAAGATTACATTAATTTTTACTGTAAAATTCAGAGAGAAAAAATAGCTTGTCACTGCGCATGCGCATCAAATTGGTGGGATTATCGTTTGCTTTAATTCTGAAACGACGCCATTTTTTATTTTCATTTGCATTCGTTCCAGTGAAAATATATACATATTTTGCTTGTGTTGAGAATTTTGAAAGGTTTGAACTTCTCTTGTAACTGAATCACCAATTATAAGGTAAAGTACAATTTTTTTATTATTTATTATACAAAATAGTGTGTTAGCTTGCTTTGATTAATATAAATTCTTATAAATTTGATTGAATATTTCAGAAAATTCTAAGCTTAATTTATACAAGGAGTTTGAATAAAGTGTCAAAATTTTTTTTACTAGTTCATTAATATTTAGAATATTTTATACTAAAGTTTGTTATATATAACATAGCTGATTAATATTTTAATCATCAAAACTTCTTAATTATAATAGTATTTTATTTAAGTGTTTTGATTGTTATAAAAATTACTCGATTATCCAATTTCAATTTCTAAAGGAATAAAATTATACGTTTTATATTTTTTAGAATTCTTTTATTAAATATGTTAAATTTCTTCAAAACCATAACTAAGAAACAGAAGTACATGTGTGAAAGCTTTCTAATTTGTTTTTTTTTTTTCCTAATTTATTTGAAATGTGTTATGTTCAACGTTTTTACTAATACTATAGCATACATATGGTAATTTAGTACTATAATAAACAAAGTGCACATTAAACGTTACCTTCTAATATAGTTGCAATTTTTTTTTTAAATAAAATTTTTTAAATATGTAGATATTTTGGGAAATTAAAAAAGAAATGTAAGATTTGTAAAGAAAGCCTTATAGAAAAATCACACAATAACTCTTGATAGTTGGTCTATACTAACCTTTTGATGTCAACTCCAGCCACACTGGAATAAGTGTTAAATTTTTGCAAACACATCTGTTGAGGTAAAAGTTTTTGCTTTCCTTTCATTGTGATGTCCTACAAGAGATGCAACGCGTGTTTCTAGATGTTATACAATTTATTTTCTGCTATTACATTGTATTGAATAAAGAAAAGAAAATATCTTTTAGAATAAAGAATTACAAGCTTTTAAATGCATTTAGCAATTGTTATTTCGGTGAAAATGCGCTTTAGGTCCCCTACTCTGCCAACTTGGCGAAAGTGTGCTGTTTGTCCCGTACTTGGCGGGTTTTCAAAAATGCTGTTGCCATGGCGATAATGGAATGCGATTTTTAACGGTTTTAAGCAAATTAGCAACCAATGAAAATGACAGATTTTTCAAACTGAAACTAATTAACGACCAATGAAAATGCTAAAAGAAAAAAACCAATAAAAGAGCATGCGCAAAAAAGCGCAAATTATTTCCTCCGAAGGTTGCCATAAAGAGCTCAATAGGTATAAAAACGTCCGGTTTACCACGCTTGGTGCATTTTTCGCCAAGTTGGCAGAGTAGGGGACCTAAAGCGCAGATTAACGGTTATTTCATTTAAAGCAGTTTTATTTAATGTTTAATAGTTTGTTGTCATGACCATTACGTCAATCACTCTATTTATAAAGTTTTAAATTTGTGCTATAAATATGGAAGTATATGGATATTTAAGTATCCAAACACTGATGCACAAAATTATGATAGTTTGTTTTATTAAATTAATCATTACAGAAGCTATTCTATGTAAAGATAATTTAAAACAACACATGATATGCCGAAGGAAACTAAGTAATCATAATTTATCTTGGCTTTTTAAATGCATTGTTGCATACATTGTCGTCATGCAATGTCTATTGACAATGCAACGTGTCGCTTTCGAGCGCATCTCTCTTCTGATTTTAGATGGCAACTGAAATAGGCAGATATGAACTGTTGTGAGTCAGAAGTCCAAGAAATTACCTCCACTGAAGCGCAGTATCTGTAGCAAATTATCTGTAGCGCTTTCTCTATTTATAAATAGTTTGTAAAACATAGGAAGTGTGTGGCAGGCTATACGGATTGTAACTCTTTCCGGAATGTTGGCATACCTTACAATATCGCCTTTTTTTGTAAATAGTCTATTTTAGTTTATAAAATAGATATTAAATTTACAAATTATGGTTTATTCAATGCCTAAGGACATCCTACACTGAAGCTTTGCTTTAGCATCCATCTGTCGCTGTTCACCACGTGGGAGAACTTGGTACTCTACCTTAAAATGGCGAAGTTTCTTTGTTACTCCCTTTATGAACACTTTGCATTTGTCAGCACTAGAAATTTCATTGAAGGCACCTCGTCCAGACCTCTTAATGAGGTACTTTCCAATATATATGTGTGTGTGTATGTTTCGGGCACAGTTTGGTCTGAGATTTGATTTTCTACAAGTCAATCAATATTTAGACCGTCTCCCATGAAATGGTCTTGCGGGAAAAGCCAAATGGTGTCACTACATCGAAAATTCTATGACCTATATCTCACGTGTGCATTACAACTTCATTTAGAATTAATAACGTCCCATTATAGCAGCAATAAATGATGTTATGAATTTGTCAGGCATCTTTTGATTTACATCGGCACTGATAATAGGTTGTATGCTTCCTTTATTTGCAAATGACAGCCTGCACCAATTTTTCTGAATCGTTAAAAGAGAGTTAACAATTAAGTCTATATATTCTCTTATAAGGAATTTTTCCTAGACATGTATACATTACGGTGCAGGCGACTATACCTTAAGACTTGGAATACTCGGCTATCACCTCATTTTCCACTACGATCAGTTGAGCTGTCACCCTCCTCTCCACATCCATGCCACATAGCGGAAGGACTTTGGATGTGCACACGTCCTCTCCCAATGAGAAAAAATGTTGCCACATTCTCAATCGCTGGCAAGCAAAGTTTCTTGATCTTAGGGAGGAGAGATGAAGCTGCTAGGTTGCCCTTTTTCATAGACAGCGACCCTTATGAGTGGGTGTCCCCCAGCATTGATTTTTGTATGTGCGTGTCTATGAATCAATTATTTTCAAATCAAGTCAGTATGCCAATTAAAATTTAGAATTTTCCGAATAGCTAACAAAATCAATAGATCTAGAGCAACATCAGAGATGCTTGAATGACAATATGAGAGACCAGCAATTACAAAACAAATTGAGAACCAATTTATTTAAATTGCGCTTGATTCTTATAAGGTCGCTCCTTAACTCTTCCAAAATTATGAAACTAGTTTGGGCTTCAAAACCAGAAACAACTGGCGACAAATGCGACCCCATTCAGAAATTTTCATTCAATGCGCATTTATGAAGATGCTGTATCATTAACGTCAATAGTATGACGTTATATATATGACTAGAGCAATATTCGAAATGCCGATATGTGCCGCATACCAGTGTGTATAGTCAACTACAATAGTTTCGAAACCACATAAAGCAAAACGACCTAAGACTGTTTATTGCAAGCTTTAGTTGTAGGACAACTTTCTTCTGAGCGAACGTCTCAAGTCCGATTCCAGCTGTTAATCAACTGGAAATGAATGCTGTGTTTCTGTCTTCTTCATTTCTGCCTATCTAGATGAAAGATTAGAAAGTTTGGGGACTTCCGCACTTGCTACAAGGACTGTCAAATAAAAGTCCTTCCGGAATGCAACTACGCTGTGCATGCTGAAATGCTTTACTATATCATGAGCCGTTTAGCAGTCAATAACGTTCTTTCAAGTAAGACTGTTGTAAAGCACTTAAATGTCCACCTCTTAAACTGCCACCCAAGAGGGCTTTCCATTGATACTTTGTTGTATTTATAATATTTGGGGCAAACTCCCAAGCACCCACTTTGATTGATATGCATGCAGAAGACCATTTCCCATTCCTTAACTCGCTGGGATTGAACACGAGACTTTTCACTCTGAAGACCGCCATTAATGAACTCCATTAATTACAAATATTGACTGGTCTCTCTACTTTCAGTTTTTGTACTTAAAGTATCTTTAAACATGGAGCTACAATTTAAAAAAAAATTCATCAATATCCTCTATAGAATGGGACTGAACCCAAAAGCAAACAGAGTTGCTCTTGGGTCAGCCAAACTGGTGTCGATATTCAACGCCAGTTCAGTTGTCGATTATAGAATCACTCGTAAAACAAATTCTGAAATAAATATCGGATTGTGACGAAAAGGTTTCACAAAAAAGTTCTTAATAAAGTTACAGGAAATCCGTTTTTTTAATGCTACCAAAGTCTATGATTATCTGATGATGTTTTAGTAGTTTTTTTAAAACCTTCGGCTCGAGTACAAAAACAGCAGACGCCCTGTCCAAAAAATGCAGGAGTGGTGAAAGAGAGGTATCGGGGATGTTTGGTGGGCAGGGCAAACGATGACATTCGCAACAAACACCTTGTACTTCATTATATGTTTACACACAACACAGTGTTCTAAAACAAGTCACTTTCAAATACCAAAAATCGTCACACAAAATATAAACAAACGGACCAACGTAAACTGTTTGCGCAGCAATAGTGGAAAACTTTCATTATAACTTGATATAATTAAAATGCATAAAATTTTAAAATTCACTTGAATTGCAAGCTAAAATAACTTTGAATAGTGTTACGTCACAGAACTTTCTAATGGAATGCTTACGAAATTCAAGGCAAAAGGGACTTCTAAAAAAAAACTTAATGTTTTCTGGATTCAGCAACCGGTGACAAAGATGACAGAACACGATGTGGGTTCGAGATTATGCGTGATAAGGCAAATCGAGGATGCGTCTAATTTAATCCACCTGACGACACGGCAGACATGCAAAGCGGGGGAGGACCATCTTAAATGCAGAGAAGCACAATCTCGTTTGCACAGTGAAAATAAAAATTCTAAACAGCAGGGGGAAAAGTGTTTATAATATTTTTTTTCTTCAACTGAAACAGCTCCTGGGATAATTTGTGGCGAAAGCTTGTTGAAAAAAGTAAATTGGATGTAAAAAGAAATGCTTAGTAACGCTACAGGTAAAATATAAATCCTTTATGTACATAATGAATTAAATTCTAAACGAATTTTTTTCCAATATACAGTTTCTATAATTAAAATTTTCCTCTTGTAGAGATGTTGAATTAAATTGGTGTTCCAAATTGAGGACACATTATTTAGAATTCAATTATTTATTATCTTTATTTTTACTTGAACACTTTAATACACACATAAACAAGTATTAAAAAAATATACATTTACAAATCTTACAGGGACACAAAATATATATATTAAAATTTACCTTTCCATTATATTATTATAAGTACATATTAACATTATTAATTATACATTTTCAAATTTTAAGGGAAACGACTTAAACTATCAGCATTCTGATATTGTTTTCGATAAACTACCCTTTCTCTATAAGTTTTAGTTAGGAGTAGCAATAACGTCTTTTCCATTTCGGCTCTCAAATTTCCAGACTGTCTCTGTGAATGTCTATAAAGTTTGGCACAATTTAGTCTGTCAGAATCTAGCTCAATGCCATGTTCAGTTGGATCTGTGCAACTTCAACAGAGTTCATCAGCTCGAATTACAGATAATTGGCATTCGATTGGAAAACTTCCCTTAACCCTTCTTTGCATAGTGGTGGAAATTCCCATCATAACCTATAATGCCCAAAAATTATATAAAAGAACAAGTTCACTTTAAGTTGATCGTGTTTGGATACCTTTTGAATGTCCATTGCATAAAAAGAAACATAGCTGTCAAAAATAAACAAGTGTCATTATCAGTGCTTAAAGTTGTCTCATTCCGCTGTTTGTTGTAGTTGCAATAAACGTATGATTTCGTTTATAATTTTGTTTTACTATATTAAGAGTTTCTATTGCTAAAAAATTGAAAATGAGTGGAAGAAAGGTTTGTAACACGTGTTTCTGTTATTTTCCTCTTTTATTTCTATTTAGTACTAAGCTAATGATCTAACTTTGGATGATGATGGAAATTTTTAGCATATTGTTTTTTGCTAAATTTATACTATCAATATATACTAAGATTTTTTTAACCATTTTCCTTTAATTTTGAACATGAATTATATCAACTTGATTTATTTCACCAATAAAGAAAAAATCATGCAAAGAAGGGTTAAATCATAGTCTTGGGGTTCTAAGTCAAGTTTAGGAATTTCGTCGTCTTCTTTGCAATTGTTTTCCTCCAAACACAGCAAGTTAACGTTTTCCTACCCCTGAAAATACGGCGTTAGCATATTCACATGATGAACCTGGGTTTTGTCATTGTTTGTAAAATGAAACTGGCTCGTTTAGGAGAAGGATGCATAATCTTAGATATCAATACCATTAATACACCATACTTAAAAAAAAGTTTGTAAAATTGTTTTAAAAAATTTCTATTCTTATAAATCAAAATATAAACTTATATCAGACTATATTCTTGAAAATAAAAAACATTACGAAACCAAGTTTAGAGAAATATATCACATATTAAATAAAAATTCTAAATATTTCTTTCTCAATTATAACATCTCATTTTAAATTTGATTATGACTTTCGTTTATAAATTTAATATTTTAAATCACAACAATAATATATTTTTAAACTGAAATTCCATGCAAAAAGAACCCTCTTTTTTTCAGAAATTAAATCGAAACATGAACTCAATTTATTTATTTTTTTTAAATCAGAACAATACACTGTAATCTACACAAATACAGTATTTTCTGTTCATAAATCAAAATGACTGTTGGCAGAAGATGTTATCAATTATTCATAAATCTAAACAAAATGTATTCATATTTTCGAACATAAGCAATAATCTTTTCATTTAAATGAAGCAAAATTTATATTCAAAATTCTATATAGATTACATATGAAGCAAAGCTAAATATGCACTTATTTGAATCATAGAATTTTAACTGATCAGCATTTAACATCTTTTTATAGCAAATCTTATTTATCAGTTTTTCTTTTTCAACAAATGTTATCAGAGTATAAAAATATTCACAATCATGTATAATAAAAACATTTAAGAAAAAATATATTCTTTTATCAATCTTAAAATTTTCGATTTCATAAAGGTTATATAACAAATCAGTGATAAAAATACCAAAAGAAGATATGAAATGTATCTTTCGTTTTAAAAATTATCGTTGTAACAATTCCACGCCTTTCAGTCACAATACACTGAATAAAACGAAATCACTTTTATATTCAAATTTGATGACTCGCAGCAAGTGAGTGATTTCATAATATTGAATAATTCTTCCAAACTTAAAGATATGAATGTTTGATTAAGAGATTCTCATTCTGGACGACTTTATTAATTTTTAAATGACGCCTGATTCAGCAGGTGTTTCTCCAACGGAGTTTTTATAGAGTATATGGAACGGGTATCGAACCGGCTACCTTCCAAACACATAAAACAAGACTTTTTCCGCTAGATATCCAGGGAAAACTAAGAAATATAGCACTAAAAAAGATAATCATTATTTCAAATACTCAAAATAAATTTAATTATAAGTATGAGCCTTAAAAAGACAATTTTAAATCGTCGATTAATTTTTGATTAAAAAATTTGGGGGATTTTATGCTATAATCCTTTTAGTTATCTAAAAACAGTGTGTGTATGTCTGTAATTTCATTGATTCCAATTCAAAATGAGCGATACATTTAACTAAATATATTATCTTCAAATCCATGTGTTACATTATTATTAAATGTTAAATGAGTGTATAATCAATTCAAATTATTCGATTTATTTTTCATCATTATGTATGAGCACTTTAAGCTGCATTTCAAAAGAAAACATAAATGATTTAATTTTTTTCAACTTATTTGTTTAGTTTTGTGCCTACTTTGTTAAATGTATTAAATAAGTTGCTAAATAATGAAGCTATAAGAGCTATATTTTACTTTTTCCTTAAAGATTAAAATTATTATGATGAAATGAGTAACTATCTATTAGTAAGCATAACCATTTTTAATTAAAAAATTTCCAATTAATTAATGCTTTATTCAATTGAATTAACAGATTAATGAATATTGTATTAAGAAGATGCACTCAAACATGCTCTTGTGCCGTCATTTTTTGGCGATTTTCTTTTTGTGGTAGTGAATTTGTGAAATTGGAACGAAATTATCAATGAAAAAAGGTTTTGTTTAAAAAAACAATTCTTAGTTATTTTATCAGATTTTGAGTTATTTCCTCAGTAAAAATTCTTTTATGTAGTCTCCACATAAAAGAAATAATTGTGTTGCTGTACTCATGAAATTTTGTGCTATTTAATTTAATCGTTTCCTCTTATCCAATCCCCGCTCAAGATTAAGTTTGAGAGTACTTCTCTAACAGTACTAATAAAATTATAATCGCGAAGATTATATTATTAGCAAAAGCTTGTTGATAAATTGCATCAATAATACTACAATATAATTTAAGTTATTATATTATTTTTTAACGATTTCATTAATATATTTGTAAACAGATTTTCGATCAAATATCAGCCATTTTAAACAAATGGTCTATTTGGCATTTATAGCGATAAATTCTACAGCCGTGATTGAGTCACGGTGAAACATTCATTTGTTGAGAGAGAAGAAAATGCCTTGTAAAGGATAAGTCCTTGAGTGGTTCAAAATGGCTGTTCCTCGCACGGCGATCCCCATCGTTCTACAATAAAAGCGCGGTATTTTCTTTCTCTCCAGTGACGTCACGACCTTGATTCTTCAGGTGTCAACCTTGCCAAGCTTCATTTTCAGTTTCTTCTTCGCGTTGAGTTGAGCGGTCGATGTCCTTCTCAGGCAAACTGGACGCTCTCCGTGTGTTTATGGTCCAGGTTTTGAAGAATCGCTAGAAGGGATTGATTTCTTTTTTTTTCTTTCTTTCTCGCTCTCCTACATTTTTAATCTCTTCGGTCCAGCTCGGGATGCTGAATTAGATATTCAGCACAAATTCTTGCAGAAGGATCCTTAGAGAAATCGTGTGTTTGCCTGCACGCTGCGAAGACATGCTACTGGATTTTAAAAACAATAACAGCACTCAACATTCAAAGTAAGTACAATTCCAAATCTCATAATAGAATATCACATGGTTTTAATTATAAATAATTATTTTTCCATTATGAATATTTTTCTGCAAAATATATGCATCATAGAACTATTTCGAGGTGAAAACAAACTATATAGGACATTCTATATTAATATGATTTCGTTAGAACAACAATTTATCGATTGCAAATTATTTCTCTATAGAATGTATGTTTCCCTCAAAAATCTCTTTATTTCTTAATAAAAATTATAGATATCAAGACAATTATGTCTGTAATGTGTTGCTATCGTTGGAATAACACATAAACGACATTCTGTTCGTATATACGCTGTTTTAATAATTTTTTTTTTTTTTGACTGAAATAATATATAAATACATGACATAGTATGTTGCATTCGCTGAAATCAACGAAATCTTGATCAATGTTTTTCTTTTTTGTAAAATCTTGCATATTTGTTGTTTCAAATGAAACTTTTGATTTCTTTGTTGAAACAGCATTTTATTATTCATACATGTTCTATAGAATGTCGGGTGTACACAGTTTCAATCCAAACAATTTTTAATGTTTTGAATGAAAAAACACATAAGGGACATTTTTTTTAAATAATTTTCTATAACAACGCATATATATTGTTCCAAATAAGAAACATTTCCTAAGGTTTTTTTTTAAATAATACAATTGCTGTATTAAGTATAATTTCTCAAAGAATTTGTATTTTCTGTGCTATATTTTATAAAAATTCAAGTATTCTGCCTTAAAATTTTTAGAAATCTGATGGAATGCTAGGACGAATACTTATGTTCCGAATTTTCAGATTTTCGATCAAAAATATGCAGAATTTATATTGAATATGCGAAAATCAAACATATTTAAATTATATCAAAATTCTTCTTGAAAATTATATTGTATATAAAAAAATATGCGCATTTCATCTACTTTGATGCTAATTTTAAATTTTATAAATATTAGCACTAAAATCTTGTAGCAATTAGTTAACGGTGTAAAAATAAATGGGAATTTATTACTTTTAAATATTAAACTACTTTGCAAAAATGTAACATAAGTTTCTTAGAAAAATTTAAATGGGAAGATAAATTTAAATTTTTCTAAAAACTTATGTTGCATTTTAATCTAAAAACTACTTTAACTAAATTAAAATTTTTTCTAAAAACTTCTATTGCATGAAATAGAAAGTTAAATTTCTAATTTTATTGAAAAATTACAATGTCCAGGAAATGCATAAATATTTCAATCCTATTAAAAGCATATAAATTATTAATTATTAATTCGTCTTAAATAAATACTCTTAAAAAAGAACCAAATTTCTTTGATAGTTTTAGATTTTGGGCAAAATTTTATAATTTTTTAAATAATTAATATGACAAAAAATGTAACGTTTTTTTAAATATAAAATTTATTTCAGTAAACTAATGTAATTTTGCTAGAATACTTCTTATAAACATTTTAACTTTAAAATTAAATATGGTGATATTTTATAATCAAAACTTAATTATATATTTGCTAATCTAACACATTCCGAAAGATAATTGCTGATATTTCGAATTTTTGCTCAAAAGTAAAGTTAGATTTATGTTTTCAAAATTTTCACTCATTAACTAACTGACAATTGATAACAAAATTGTAGAAAAACGTTTCAAATATTTTAAACATATATTCATTCAAAACATAATCAATATTTTTATAAGGGAATAATAATTTTGCTGCAAATCAGAAAGCTTTTCTTTTTCACCGTCGAATTTTAGGAAAAGTATTAATAAAAAAGTATGTGTGCATAAATCTTCATATCGCATATTTTAGTTAAAATTATTTTGATTAATTTTTGTTGTTTATTAAAAATTTTCATATTTAATTATATTTTCAAAATTAAATAATTTCTAAACTGATAAGTTCCCATATAATTCTCAAATATTCATCTAAGTATACTATTCACAATAAAAACGATTATGAAATCTTCTTGTCTACGAAAATGCTATTAAAATTGCAATACTATTGGAAAAAATGATATTAGCTTTATTTTTAATTATATTCTAAAAAATAATTTCATTTTTGTTTAGTTTTTAATAAATGAATTTTTTACGAAATGACTGGATGTTTTGATTCAATAAAATACGTCGTAGAATCAAAATTATATATTTTATATATAGTCTTTGAAAAATTATTCTACTTTTAA
This sequence comes from Latrodectus geometricus, assembly GCA_026290005.1. Lineage (NCBI taxonomy): Eukaryota > Metazoa > Arthropoda > Arachnida > Araneae > Theridiidae > Latrodectus > Latrodectus geometricus. Next base: position 23,772 of record JAPDSC010025832.1, read on the forward strand.
GTGATCCTATTAAAAAAAAGTAAGCAAGCTTAAACATTCACCTTCACTTGATTATCGTTTCCACCATTTAACAAATTGCAAAGAAAAATTTGCATATTTAAGTTCTCACAACTTCTGGTTTAACTGTTAGAATTACAAAAGGAAAACGCGATTTTTAAACGAACTACTATTGTCATTCACTAAATTGAATCAAATTTTTTAAAGTCTAAATGAATATTATCTAAATATAACCATGTATTTCATTAAATTATGATAGTAACAAATAATTATTATTGATCAGGATCATCATAGTTATCTTAATACAAAAAGCCATTGACAAGTTCTCGCGGGGAAAGAATGCTAGGAAAGATTTTATGGTCTTCGTCCGCATGAAGGAAGGGAAAGTATATAATTCGATGCTGCATTGAACAATTGTCATTGGGGATTAACAAAATTCCCATATTTTAGGTTGGAAAAAATAACCTCCTTCCACGCGAAATCAACTTTAAATAGACATGTCTGTCAAAAATAAAAAAAAAAATGAACCTTCTTGTGTGTCTTCGCATTTTGTTGAATCAGAACATTTCTTCAGTGGAGTGATTCAATAAATTAACTTCTTATATGAAATTTTCAAAATATTTTACTATTTATAAGGTACCTTAATTCGTGAGATCACTTAGATACTAACAATCATTCAGTTTGATCACCTAAAAGCAAACTGTAAACTGAATTCAACCAACGAATTAAATTCAACTGTGCGATCATGTAAGAACACAATCATTTGGTAAGTGATTTTTTGGAACACAATAAAGAAAATATAAATAATAAAATAATATTAAATTTGTAAAATTAAAATCTCATACTCATTATTTTCTCATTTAAACATCATTATATCCTACAACTATCTTTTTAAAATATTGTGAATTTTTTTAAATAATCTCTAATTTTTGGTTGGAAAAGGTATTAAATAATTACTTAGTAATGTTGTGGAAAAGTATTTTAAATTTTCTAGAGTCGAATCATTACTGAATACCATATAATTCAATCAGTAAATAATTAAAATTATTTATTTGTAATTTTTTGTTTCTAATTAAAATAAAAGATGTATTATACTCTATTTAATAAAAACACTATTTAATTTCTTCTTAGAACTTTGATAACATTAATTATTACACATCAAATCATTTGTTTTTTTTTTTAAACACCCGATTCAAAACGAAATTTAAAAATTATAGAGTTGAGCTTAGTTAAGATATTTTTGTATCATTGGGTAAAAAATTTTAGTTCTAGAGAAAAATATTAGAAAAAATTTGTATACCTGACACATATTTTATTTTCAAATTATTCCTTCTGAAACTAGCGCCAAAAATAGAAGCTCGTGAATTATGGAGTACCATTTACAAAAGATTTCAGTTTGCCAATTCACTTGGGGATATAATTAAACAGTAGAATATTTAGATGATATCACAAATAACGGAAACGATGTTTAAAAATGACTCATTATTCGAAGAATCTATAAATTATTTTCAGATAGAATTCTGTTTCCCAATGATTGTGTGATGACAAGAATTCAAATTTTTTTTTTTTTTTTTTTTTTTTTTTTCCCCGAACATGGTGGATTTTGGTAAACGACTTTTTCAAGAGTTGACATTCCTTAGGTGAATTAATTTCGTTTTGTGCGAATGGCAACTTTTCTGAATTTCGATGATTCTAAAACAACTGATTGGCGTGAGTGGCGCCTTAAGAAAGTACGAATTGTGCTTATTTCGAAATACCCTAGTTCCGAAATGAACGCGATTCTATTTACTAACAGATCAGCTAATTTTTACGTAAGTGAGACTATAATGCCGATAGTAAAGTAATGCTTTATTATACTAAATAAATAGCAACAATTTGCAATAAAGAATAATTTGCAATAATTTTGTTATTAATTACTAATTACTTTTTAATTAACTTATAAATTAATTAGTAACTAATAAATGTTAAAAAATATTGCAAGTTATTCTTAATTATAAGATTTTTAATGTTTTTGGCGCAGTATTCTAATAAAAAAGTTCTAAAATTAGAATTTTATTTTTTTGTTTCTCTCAACATTTAAATAGTTTGTAAGTTAAATGACCTCATTTCTGTTTATTACCAAAATAAACGCGATTACATTTACTAAGACGCCAGCTAATTTTTACATATTTTTCTGAATTATTTTTTCAAATGTTTTTAAGATAAAGTTGGGAAATTCTAAAATTTCAGTCCTATCTTTTCAATAAAGAACATATTCTCGTCAGCTGTGTTCAATAGAGAAAATATCTGTAAGCCAAACGTTACCAGATAAATTAGAATCTGTACTTTTTATAACTCTGTAAAGCTTCCGTGTGTTCGAACTTTATTGTGAACAGGCTGTCTCCCCCCCCCCCCTCCCGCTCAGGGATTACAGACTAGTTTCAGTTGTTGTCGTGTTTCAAGCTTAGCCCTCTCAAGAACGCATGGAAATCTGTTGAAGAGTTCAAAGTTTAAGTTGGGTAATTACTTTTCTGAGAGCTCAAAATATGTGGGTTACTAGAAAGGCAGACAAAATGCATCATGGCCTTTGTTCCTACTTAAGTCGATGAAAATAGCCCTACTCCACTGGTTGGGAATAACTCTTAAAGATTTTAATAAATTAACCGCTATGGAAAAATAATATTAAAGTTTGTAGGCCTATCAGTTTTCCAGCAACATCAGAACATTTTCTAATTTTGAGTCCCGGACAAGTGGAGGGACGTCACGTTATTATTCAATTTCAATTTCATTGCGCTAATTTTTAGTTTGGGAAAAAAATTAAATTCTTCCGTCAATATTCAAGTAATGACTTACGTAAACATTGTTTAAATGTTGAACCATAACGGATGCTTTCAAGTAAGGGAACTCTCTTGATATTTAATGGACGTCTGCATATAAAAACTACAGAATCATTAGTTCAATTTCATGCCATAAATAAAACATAATTGCTTTTAACAAAAAAATTAACTGTATATATATAATTTTTTTTTCATTCGTAATGTTTATACACATTTTCTGTTAAATTATTCTCATTATTGGGTTGATACATTTAAGTACTATGTCCGTTCTTTATGAAAAGCGTCATACAGCGCTATTCAGTTGGAAACAATCAATTTTCGGGAATCAGAATATTTTGCATTTCCACGTCGTCTTTGAAAGGAGTCTTAATTCTTATCTTTATCAGGGTAATAAAAGATATGCACTGAGTAAGTGAAGATTCATCCTTTCAAAATGTCTATGAAATAAATCACTTTTTATTTATTATTTCGCTGGCGATTGGACTTAGCGGTCAAATCCATATTGTTCTCATTCACGCAGCCAGGGAAGTTATTTTGAAGCTTCTGAAGCACGCCCTATCCATCTTAAGATCGTTTGGAAGAGGACAATAACACTGTTAGACCATGCAGTAATTAACGAGAAATTGTTCGTTATCCGATATGTTTGCGGTATATGGCGAGCCCTTAAAAAAAAGGAACACTACTACAGACTTCAGAAAGAATGCCTGGAAGCATTTACTACAAAACGATAATTGTTATTGTGGCTTAACGACAACTCTTTCTAATTCATTCCGTAACGATGGATCTCGTTCATTAAATACAACTCCTACTCGAAGACAATAGTTCGGTCCTCCTGATTTAGAAATTTATAAAATGAAAGCGGAAGCTACAATAGACGAAGTTTACACATGAAAAGGACAATGTCTATGAGATAAATCACTATATGCATTATTGGCCATCAAAAATAAACAAGTTCAATTTAAAAAAATCATTCATATCAACACATTTAGTGAATTATTGGTAAAAGCAAACAATAACAGTAAAAATGTCTTTTAAAAATGATTTTATTCCAATTAGAATGATTGTCCAGTTCAATTGATTTTAATGTCTACTCAGTATAATTATTTGTAAAAAGAAAATGGCAGTTGCAAAGTTAATTTAAATCCCGCGGATCATAAATAGGATTTTTTTGAACGTGAAATTTATTCATAAGAAAATTGTTAATTTATATTATGGTGTGGCATTTTTTTAACACTTCATGTATTGTTATGAATTGAATTTTCAATGCATCTTAAAACATAATTTAACGTGATAGTGAGAATATTCCAGATTTCCACTGAAAATATCTCATGGACCTGCGGACATTACCATTATTTGATATTTATTGATTAAAGGACTGCATCATTATTTGATTTCTTTGGCAACCGATCTTCTAAATTTAGACTTCGGACAAAATATAAATATGTTCTTTTTATAATAAAAATGTTAGAATTTTTTTTTTGTACTCTTCTTCGCTTGTCAAGATAATGTAAGAAAACTAATACAATTTAAATCAATAAATAAAATTATATATGCCTTTTGGAAATTTAAAAAAAATATTAAATTCATAATAATATTTATTGTTTCTATAAATTAGCGTTCATGCCGATGTCAACAGCATAGCCCAAGTGATTTCCTTGAGAAAACCGAATGTGTGAAAGTAGCGGGGAAGAAAGATACTTTTCTGTCGCAAAACAAGTGATTGCTCAGAGTTTGAAAGGGCACTTTCCGATATGCTGAATTAGACTTCAGTCATTCGTGTCAGTCTTTAATTCCCCTCTCCTAAAACAGATACAGTGACAGTACTGGAATTTTGAAGTTTTCCGAAAAACATGTTTACAATTAATATGACAACTCTTTTGACATGCTTTGTTTTCAAAATTTGAAGGAATTAAAACACGTCATTAAAATATATATATATATATTTTTTTTTTTAAAGTTCCCGCTTTCTTAATTAAAAAATAGCATGAACTTCTCAAAGATTTATAGCAACTTGTTTTTATTTTTGAAAATATGCAAGAACTTTACTAAATTAGTAGTGATTTTGCTGCTTCTTCGGATGACGATGTGGAAATGTCTCTAAAAATTTTTTTAAATGGCTGTGATTTTTCAATTTTAAATTTCTTATCTGTAAGAATTCACTCAGTTATAGTAACGACTTAATATTTTGATGGTAGCTTAGAAATTTC
>JAPDSC010025833.1:0-12256 GCA_026290005.1 Latrodectus geometricus
TCTTATGTAGGACTTTGACAACTATTTCACAAAAAAGTAAATTTTATGGATGTCGTTTTTATTCCATAAATTATATTTCTGGAGTTATTAATATATTTGTTCATCCTTTCTAAGAAATAAATATATATAAAGCCAATTAATGTCTTAAAAATTCGTTTCCCAATGATTCGAGAAGAGACCACATTGAATTGTTCTGAAATTTTGTTGAAATAATTTAAAATAATTAAATGTTTATTTATGGAGAATTAACGCAATGATTATAATATGCAAGAGAAAATCATAAAGGAAAACATGAGGGGCAGATTTTTGTATAGTTTTAGTTTTTATATTATACCATTGCTATTTAAAATAAATACTGTTAATTATATAGACGTATGATGTAAATAGGCCGTGGTGGCCATGTTGGTTAGGGTGTCGTTCTCGTTACCAAAAGGTGGTGAGTTCGAATACCAGCTTAGCCGAAGATCCGTTGGGGTCGCAATGTCCTCCATTTTCCCATTACAAATTAATTCCTGAAGTGGGTGGAACCAGGATTTGGGTCTTCACTGGTTTCAATCTCAAAATTGGAAGATTCAGGTGGTGCTGCCATCTATGAGCCAAAGGTCGTACTTCCACCTTCGAATGAGGGTGGTCTATTAAAAAAACGGAAGACGCTTTCTCTTTCTGACTTCATTCGCCTAGTCTCTGTGACGGGTGGGCATGGCATCACCAAGTGTCAACAATAATGTAAATAAATAATTTTTCTGAAAGGAAATTAAATTTAATGAAATTTCTGTATATATATATATATATATATATATATATATATATATATATATATACAGAAATTTATATTTATACATTTATGTGATGCACATATTTAAATTTGATGAATTAGCATTGAAATTCAACAAGAGAATAATGCAAATTAAAAAATTTAGAATACATATTTCGTGAATAAATATTATGAAATTAAATTTATACATGTAATATTATGCAAAAAAACTTAGTTATTTTTAAAAATTATGTCAATATAGTTATTAATTTAAATCCTTCAAATTAATGTGATTTATTCCTGAAAAGAAAATCCTAATTCCCTTTCAATAAAATCAATCAAAAGCTATTTCCAACATTCTAAAAAGAAAAATACCTTTTATTTGAAATAAATATTAATTGTTCCTTAATTTATTTTTATTATTAAAATACATTTTAATTTCTAAAAAAAATTTGTCATCATATTAAGGAAATTTAAGTTCAAGCCCGAATGAATGTACTGTAAATTATAAATTTGATTTATTTAATTTTAAAATTTATGATTCTTTTTTTAATTTTTAAATTTACTATTTATAAATAAATTAAGTTTTCAATTTATAAATTCATACATTACAAATTATAAATTTTATTTATTTAGATTTACATAATATACAACAATTAGTATCTAAATTATTGAGAATAGAATTATGAAAAATTTGAGATATAAATAATTATAATTCTAATTTCAATATAAAATTAAATTTGATGAATTTTTGACTGTGCAACGTTTTTGACATAAACACATGTTGTACTTAAAGATGTAAATTGTTTCAGCAGATTGTATTTTTTAAATTTAACATACAACCATGCACATTTTATTTACTTTCCGATTTCATTTCTGATCAGTTTAAGTAGATTCCTATGCTAAAAAAAAAGCTTTTTTTTACATTTTACTTTATTATCTGCAGCTTATAAATCTTAACTTACATTTAAAATTTTCTTTTAAATCTGTAATTATTTGACATTGTTAATTATAAATAAACTAAATACGATTATGATTTAGATGTATGACTCGTTAGTAAATTATAAAACTTTGATAAATTCATCTTACTAACTTTGAAGTATATTTTTAAAATAATCAATTTCTTTCACCAAATATAACGGTATAAAGGTTAAATAAAAGGGTATAAAAAACATTCTTTAAAATTTTTATTTTTATTTGATAATAAAATCTATTTTTAATTTTTTTTATAAATATTTTTAAAGGTATTTAAAAGTTTACTTTCTTTATTTCCTTAAAAAAAACAATTTCTTTTAAACAAATTTAATAATAATATTCCTTACGCAAAAAAATCAATCATAATTTTTTTACATTAAACATTTTTCAAAAATGTATTCTACTAATTTTAATAAATAAATAGGGAAATAACGAAAGACACTTTATTCAGAGGAAAGTTTCTAAAATCTTGTCATTTATGATCATCTGCCAACATGAGTGAAACATTTGTGTTTTATAATAAATTTTGATATTAATAACATTATTTATTCTCAGTATCTCTTAAAACACTACCTATTATTATGCCAAATATACACAAAATATTTTCTCATCATATTTTTTCAAAGCTTTTAAAAAGAATTTCATGATAGGACTTAGGTTTTACAATGCGAAAGGAAACGCATTGTAATAAATGGTTATTATCTTGTAATTTCATAATAAAATTTGTTGCTTTACATTAAAAAATTCTGAAAATATGATTGTAATTTATACAAAATTAACTTTCGGAAAATGTTAATATTTTTTCTCATTTAAAATGAAATATTATATGACGAAAAGACTTTTTCTTGTAAATTTCCTTTTGAAAGTATAAAAAAAACAAATTTTGAGCAAAAATAATTTAAATGAATTCCAATTACTAGTTTATTTCTCATTGAATTCTTTACATTTAGATAAAAAATGTAAAATCATTTTTAATGTAGTTATTCTTCTCACTTCATGAACGACAATAAACTCGATATAAACCACTTTTGATTTAGTTGAGAAGACATAAACGTCACCACATAAAAGACAACAAATCAATGAAATGCAAATTTATATATAGATATATGGATTCAGATTTATCTGTAATATCTTAAAAATGGCAACGATATTCATATTTAAAGATATCTCGAATGAATCCAGTTTCTTTTATTGCACATTGCAATCTGTCATTGAGATCACTTTTATAGAAATATGGATATAAATCGAATTAATTTTGTTGTTGAAATCAAATCATCCTTGGAGAAATCATAACTAACTGATATAGTTATCATTTTTCATGGTAAAAGTTAAGAAATACTGATTGGAATTATAATGTAAGACAATTCTCATCACAAATTATGATGAATATGGCATGGAGTTTTGTAGAAATTGAAATATTTAATGAAAGTTTTTTGAATTATATGATTATATTTTACAGCATCTGATCATTTAAATGAACTCGTTTGTCTGTTATCCTTATATTTTTTTAATACATCATTTAGTTAAAACATTTGTGCACATAAATTCTCTGAAATTTTATCATAAACTAAAATTTAGTCATCACTGAAGTTAAACAACATATAGCTCCCACATTTGTGTTGAAAATGTCATATAAGATTTAGAATATTCTCTAGATATTATTTAACATCAAATTTTTATACGGGAATTTTATAAATATCAATATAATTAACTCATATTTAATATTTCGCTTATTTCAAACATCTCCTCCACTTAGCGTCTTTTATGAGCGTAATAAATATTTCAGTGTTTCTGATTTCAAAACAATTTTAAGAAGTGATATATCTTTGTTAAAAATATTTTTTTAATGTTATAAAGATTTTCCCATAGATTAACTAAGATGCAAATTAAATTAAATTTATCTTGGTTTAAACTAATTATATCTAAATATATAATATTTTAAAAAATATTTTAGCTTACACATTTAAGTAGACAAAAATGTATAGAAAAATTCTCAAATTTAAATTGATCTTCAGTAAAGAAGAAAACAATGCATTGCAGCTTTAAAATTAAAACAGTTTAAAAAGTAATAGCAAGAGCTACAAAGTTTAAAATACTGTCTGATTTTTAAAAATCCTTTTCCAGTTTAAGTCCGGAATCATTATCTTCGAAGAGTACTTCTATTCTTGTATTTTAAGAAAATAATTTTCTTAATAAAACTTTACATCAGGATGCTCTAATGACTCGATAATGGAAAATACTCTTAAAACGAGTAATGATGTTTCCAGTTCTAAATTAGAGACCCTGATTGTCTTCAGAACGGATTTAAAACAGTTTGCTTTCTTCAATTTCTTAATTCGATTTCGACGAGTATATGAAGATATCTCGTATACTCGTCGATATTGACGAATATATGAAGTATATGAGGATTAGATTTTAATATAAAAATTTTATACACTTTAAAATAATTATTTAAATGATAAGAGCATTTTCAGTAGCTTTTATAACTGAAATATTGTAAAAAATATTTCAGACTAATTTGTAATAAATATGTGTAATTTATTACAAATTAGTAAGAAATAGTTCAAATTTGTAATAAAACTAAATGTTGATGTGTTATTATAAGCAAATTTAAAAAATTGGTAATAAATTCTTTATGATTTTAATAGTTTATTTTACTTATTTTTGAATTCATTTAAAATTACTTCATATATTATTTTTAAGAAAAAGCATTTATGAATGAAATAATAACCTATAAACTGATTTCTGTATAAATTTCTAAATCATGAAACTATTTCCACGTAATTTAAAAAAGATTCTCAATATTAATTATTATTTCTAATATGCAATCAAAATGAAGTTGGGACAATAATTTTAAATAATTTTTGAGATCTAGTATATAAGGTGAAAATTAATTTATGAAAATTCCAATCTACTTCAGATTTTCTAGAAAAATGTTCAAGTATCTATTTATTTTTAAAATGTTTATAGGAATAATGTGACTCTGATGATTGAATATATAATGTCAATCATTGGAATCAATTGACGTTATATAAACAACTATTGCATAGTTGTAAATCATTTACTATATTTATTTGTTTATGATGTAAATTGTGAACTATATTCAGAAGTAAATTTTTATGATGATTTCTATTAAATACTAAAATAAATAAATCTATAATTTAGAAAGAAAGTAAATGATAAAAAAACACACTCACATATAAATGCATTGTTGATCGCATTTCAGTTTAGAAGAGTGATTAGGATTAGCTAATTTAAATTAATTTTGTTCTTGTTAAATTCATTTAAACTTTAAGGTTATTACACCTAATTCCTCTTACGTTAAATTCTTTACCATATTTTACAAAGTAAAATTTTGTTTATATTTCAGTGCCTCCAAAGAATTTAACAATCAAAGATGGTAAGAATAATACATTATCTGGTGTAATTGGACCGTATGAAGAAGGAGCGACTGTAAATTTAATTTGTGAATCATCTGGAGGTAATTTTATTTAAATTTTAGAAAACTTTTGAATTAAGAAAGCAAGACTTATATTTCATACTTTATTTTTGAAAATTACTTCTACTTCTTATCATAGATTCAATCAAACTACAGAGATTTTAGTTGGTTCTTTTCACGAGGAAATGATATCTTTTTTTCATTCCACCGAAAAATCATTTAAATTTTTGATAATTTTTTATTATTATAGATAACTTGATTTAAATTGTTCAAGTTGTACTCAATAATTTCAGTTTATTTTGAAATAAATTCAAGTGAATGGTTGAATTTAACATAATTTTTAATACATAACTTTAACAGAAAATATTAAAAGGTTAAAAATTAATATGTATGTTGTAGTTCTCAATAAGATAAATTAATAAAACGCAGAAAACGGAGTATTTCCATATATTACAAAAAATTATTAATGAGGCATTTTAGCAAGCGGTATAATCATTATAGTTTAATTAAAAATATTAAACCTAAATAAAAGGCCAAGCTAGCCTGGTTGGTTAGGGATTCGTTCTCGTTACCGGATGGTAGTGAGCTCGAAAACCGGATTATTCAAATATCAGTCGTGTTCACAAATGATGAGTGGGACACGTAAAATATGTCGTGGTCGCAATGTCTCAAAGTTCCCAATCCAAATTAATACATATGAAGTTGTTAGGAACCAGGCCATGTGTTTTCTCTGGCTTCGTATCTCTAAATTGGAAGATCCAGATGGTACTGCATCTATGAGCCAATATCGTACTTCCACCTTCATGTGAGGTTGCTTGTTTTATAGACGAAAGACACTTTTTCTGACATCATTTGTCCATTCATTGACCGGCGGGCTTGACTTAGCCAAGTTTCAAAAGTAGCAGCAAAAAGTACATATAAACCTAGATTTAAAATTATTTCTATTTGAAGCAATTATGATATGGTGATTTTTACTGGCAGGAGAATTTTAAATTATAAAAATGAAATATTAATTTCTTAGGGATATTATTTTTCCTATACTTGAACTGGTACTGTTTTCATAATGATTTACTTTACAATGTTTAATTATTTACATAAAATTTCAATGTATCTTTTTCATTTGTCTTATTTGCGCTTCAAGGTACAATTATTGCATATATGTACCTATAAAAAAATTAATGTTTTTATATATATCTTTACATATGCATATATATATAGATCTTTTTATTTAGAATTATAAAAAAAAACATTAAAAGCTGAATCATTTGAGATTGACTAGCATGATTTTAATGTAAAGTAATTACATTTTTATTTTAGCGTAAAATATATCGTAAATAAAGATAATGTTATTTAACAAAATTACAATATATAATAAAAATTTACTAAATAATGTGAATAGTCTTAAATTATCGATTATCTTAGATATTTTACGGATTTGCTATTTTTCCTGAATATTAGTTGATTAGCACATGAGCATCCTAAATGAAACACTCATTTGAAACTGTTGATATATTATCTTTCCTGTTTAATGCGAGTCATATTGTTCTTGCACAGCCTAACTTTTTAAAGTTAAATTGTAACATGATATTATCAACAGATATTGTTCTGTTGTGATTTCAATTTTTTTTTTTGACAGAGCATTTCCAATAAATAGATTACATGATTAGTAACTTTTATTATTGTGATAAACTTTAACGTATGCACTGTAACAAACAAATGCTGTAGTAATAATAAAAAATATGCAAGATGCTTTAATAGATTTATAGAGTGAAAAGGAGTTTCATTCAAAAGAATTTGACAGTAGATTAAAAAGATGAAGGCATTTGCGATATTCCAAAAGTTTGTAAATTATTTTTTGTATGAAGTACTCAGTTACCTATACTATGATAATAAAATGACACAGATATTTCAGGAATTCATTTAAAAAATATTAATTCTGTGCACACGGGAGGTACCTTTTATGATTACCTTTTAAAGGATGATGAGTAACAAAATATGTTTTTGTAAATAAGCATTTCAATATATTAATTTATTGTTACTAATTTGATGGAACATTTTTCATTTCAAAGTGTATAAGAGCTATATGATACAAATATTATAAATTCAAATACTTTGTAATATGTCACAAATACATTATGCAGCATTTTGTTATTAAAATACAAATTATAAAAGATTTCTGCTTATAGTCCTATAAACCTATATTTTTGGGAATATTTAAAAATAAATTTGTGGAACAATCTACGTGCAACAGAATCACACTTAAGTAGAAAAAGAAACATCTTTATAATTTCATCGTAATGATAAAGTTGGGAATTTGTAGATCAAGTGCCTAAGCTCAAAATTTTGATTTCACTGATTGATCACAAGCTGTTCACTATTTTAGTCTTTACTGTTCATTATTTATAGTCTTTAGTGACTAGATCTACAAACAATTCTGTTTCAATTCGTCAAATTTTTGTGATTCATAACATAAGAAAAGTACCACAAATAAGTTTTCAAATGTTGCTGATTCAAATTTCCGTAATGGTAACCCTGACCTTAAATTGGAAATCGGAAAGTGTTGTATTAACATTAGTAAGGATAATAAATTTCACACCTCATTCCAAAATTTATTCTCTTGATAACTGCATGAAGATTGTTAATAGTTTTCTCTACTTTTGGTTTCCTTTTTATATCAATTTTTTTAGTTTTTTTTTATTTTTTATAAATGTATCTTATAAAAACTATTAATTGAATTAACTTTTAATGGAAGCTTAATAAAAATGACAATTCTATCGTTTTCGTTTTATACTGTATATTTTGTCTTATGTCAGCAAGATACGCACAATTCACAATATTTAGTGTAAATATAATCTATTATTATTTATCTTTATTTTAATTAGTTAATCATTTTAGTTATTTTTCATTGTTTTACAATACGTTACAGGAATTGTATTTAGCAAATATACAATTTAAAAAATGCTTTAAGGGATAAATCTTTCTTAACAATCTAAAACATTAACTATGTTAAGAAACAGATTGACAGAATAAACATAACAAAATTACAAAATAGCAAATACTGAGAAAATAAACATCATTTTATTTGAAAAGAGAGAATCTATCTTTATTTCTTTCCAATTTCCTCAGAAAAGAAATGTATGTGTATAATAATTTTCTTCTCATTAAAATATCTTTACATTAACATATCCTCGAAAATTTATTTGTCAGGTCAAAAAGGTTAAACTAACATATAACCTACTTAGGATACCTTTGAAGACAATTTACTTATTGTTGACACTATCAAAGTTATAAAGTGAAAATGAAATAGTTTAAATGAAAAATTGTATTAATATTTTGTAAAATATAGTTTCACAAAAATAATATATACTAGTTCATTTGATTATGATTATATCTAAAAAGAAAAATATATTTAGCACATTGTAAAGGATATTTACAATGTGCTAAATATATTTAATTATTATACAAAAACCATTTATTTATAATCAAATATAAATTGACTTAATACGAATTTGAATTTTTTTGGTGTAATTTATAATTTAATAAAATGTTACAAAAGTATTAATCATTTGAAAGCATTAATTTCTTCTTAGAAAATTGTTAAAAGCGAATCTAAAAACTGAAATTTCTTAGCCCTCTAAATATTTTTATGAAAATATCCAAATGTTTCAGTTTATTTTCAGTTAATAAATAATTAATTTTACAATATGTATAATAATAACTAATATAAATATTATTTTAATCTGAAATGTTATATCTGTAACTGAGGCATTATTAATCTGAAAATGTTTCCTTTTTTAAGAATTCCAATAATTGTAGAATAGTAAAGTCTTACACTTAACTCATCATTTATTAAAACGTAGGTCGCCCAACTCCTTCTTTATCATGGTGGAAAGGATCTACATTATTGGATGATTCATACACGACATTAGGAAGGGGACTTGTTAAAAATGAGCTTGTATTATTAGATCTGCAAAGAGAAGACCTTCTTACTACTCTTACTTGTCAGGCGTCAAATACGAATCTTACAATTCCTGTATCCAGTTCCGTTACTATTGACTTAAGCTGTAAGTAGGATTTATAGAGCATTATAATTTTGATTAATTATGATCAATACACACAGTCAATGAAACCTTTTTAAAATGTTTTGATGTGCTTGGAATTTCAAGCATAAGAAACATTGATAAGAAATATATTTTGAAATAATAACTTGTAGTTTATTTATTATGAGTTAGAAATCACATTTCTTGAACTTTTGTTTGATATGTTGTTTGAATATATTTTGCTTATATTTATATGCAAGTATTTGCTTAAATTTCTCTTTTGTATAAATTAAAATTGTACTATTTTCATAAAAATTTAACCACATGCAAATATGGTCCCTCAATTTTATTTTCCGGGATTCTCTACACTATGTGGTTATTTTAATATATTTTATAGAAAAATGAAATATATTACTTTATTTAATTCCATTTTATCATTTACAAAATTATTCTTGAATTATAATACCAAATTGTTGATAATTGTTTACGTTTTTGAACTGAAAAATGCATTAGTATTTCAAAGAAAATATTATTCACAATTTTTAGCAAATTTTATAAATGTTAAAAATAAAAGATAGTTTCTTTTTTTTTTTATTTTGAGCTTATTTGTCTTATATAACACAAGACAAACAGGCTGAAAATTAAAAAAAAAACTGTCTTATATGCAAAAAAAAATAATAATAATAATTATAAATAAACAAACTCTTTTATTTGAACTTTTAGAGAATTAAATCTACTTTAAAGATACATATTAATTCTAACTATTGTAATTGTTTTTCAAATACGTTCTGCTTTAGAAAATATGTCGTACTCTTACATAAACATTCAAATAAAAAATATTCAATATTGATAAAGATATAAGGTTTAATTAAGTTAAATAATAAGTGAAATGATCTATTTTAAAACAGACAAAAAAATTATGTGGTTATTTTGAATTTTCATGTGATTAATATTACAATGCGCATATATATTCATTACTTACCAATATATTCAAAATGTTCTATAGTGGTTAAATTTGTTTTTACTTTTGCAACCGCAATCACTTTATTTGGAAATCCTTTGGTCTGCCTGTGAAATCTGATGAATCTCACACGCCCTCTTAATTTTCGACTCTTATTACAAAGTGGTTCTCTCGGTGGAAGTTCCAGTTAAATTTGCATTAGAAACGAGCGAATTTCGCTCTCTCTTACGTTCTCGCAAAATTCCAAAGTTCTCTGAAAATTCCTCTTGGAGACCACTATGATTTGATGACTTTCTGGAGCAATTAGCAGTGTCGGTGGATTATCCGCATTGAAGAGTGGCCACTTCACAGATTATTGCCCTAAACAGCCCGAGAGATTTCACCGTGGCCAGTGTTCCAACCAAGGAATTTAATGATCATAAAATTCTAAAGTGTAAGGCCCACGAGGTTTTAATTAATTGCAGGTGCAGAAATTTCTCCAACACTTATACCAGAAACTAGTAGGCAAAGAGCAGTAGAACGTATTTAATAAAATATTCAGTGGATTGAATGTTATTTATTTATTGCTACAGACAATTTTTGCAGCTTTCTTTGTGAAAATTTAAGTAAAAATAAGATGTTTTAATGCAAGAATAATATTAGGAAAGCAAAAAAGATAATCTCAATAATTAAATTTTATAAGTTATCTTTACAATCTTCTATACATTTGAAGACAATTACCAAATTTGTCTAAAATACATGCTAAGTAATAATTTTAAGTAATTCCTGTTTTCCTATTTTGAATTCTTAATATAGCTAATGTTTTTTATTGTATTCAAATAGCTATTATCCTTTATTTTTCAGGAATTTTATCAAGTAATGTTTGTTAACCTTTTCTCATAATTCCATAAACTACAGGATAAAAAATAATTAATGTTATTTCCAATAAATCATTATATACTTTAAATTGTATGCTTTTGAATAAAGAGTTAATGAATTTTGTGCTTACGTAAATATTTAACGAATTAAGTGCTTATAAGATTATATAAGAAAAATAAATATTGAATTTTAAGACATAATTTTTAGTCTAGCATGGATTTGAATATTTTTTACTAAACAAATTTTATATTATTCCTGAAAATAAAGGAAATGGGTTTTTTTTTTAATATTTCATTATAGATCAAAATGACTTAAGAATAAATCTAAATGTAATATATGAAATTCATTTTTTTACGTGGTAGTTAACAATTGAGTAAATCATCTAATGGTCTTATTTTCAGTGTCGCCTCAACAAGTTCACATCGTGACACCTCGAAGACCATTATCTGCTGGAGAAAATTTGGAAGTTGTCTGCCAAACATTTGGCTCTCGACCACCAGCCAGATTAGTTTGGTGGATGGGCCAGATAAATTTGAACGATAAAGCTAAGGAAACAGTTTCTGGCGATGGTAACTCAACACTGAGCCGATTGCAATTCCGTCCAACCAGTGAAGAACACGGGAAACTTTTAGTCTGCAAAGCCCACAACCCCGAAACGCCAGACAGTGCCTTAGAAGATAAATGGGAACTCAACGTGCACTGTAAGTAGTGGTTCGATTTCTCCAAGATTGCTTAAGGGATGCTTAAGATCTCTGTCAGATAATCACGTTGATAACTCAAAGTGTCACGTAAAAAGAAATAGGGTTTGCGATAACATCTCATTAACAGATTTATTTCTAAATAGAATTGTCACATCGATTTCTGCAATATTTCTGAAGAAAACTAAGCAATTTTGAAAACTCTTCCTAGCATATTTATTCTAAATTATTGTACAAAAGTTTCTGAAAACTAATTTTTGATTTAATTTACTTATTTTAAAATTATAAACAGGTTGCGAAATCTGTTATCCTTGTATATATATTGCTCTTACGTAAATAAAGCGATATTGTAGACAATAGTATATTTATGTAAGATGTGCTAAGCAAAGCTATTCTTAAAAAGTAATGTAAATAATTTTTTATTTATCTCTTATTTTGTAAGTGAATTTTTAAATACTTGATACATAAATATTTGAATATTTCTATAAAAGTTTTATGAAAATTATTGCTTTTCTGTAATCATGAAAACTT
>JAPDSC010025834.1:5344-26677 GCA_026290005.1 Latrodectus geometricus
ATATATATATATATATATATATATATATATATATATATATATATATATATATATATATATATATATATATATATGGGCACTGGGTGATTAAATCTTCTCTGCAACAAAGCCGGAAACTACTACTCATTTATCGCTACCCGGTGGGTATCTGTAATTCAAATCATGGAGGTGAATATTATTACCCACGTCACACCACCACAAACTCATTTATAGGGCGGGACATATTCATACACCATCTTAGGAAAGGACAAGAAATATAGAGAATATAGCGAAAGAGAAAGTAAATCCATGCCCGAACCTCGATTCATGTACGATGACTAATGATACGCGTGAAAGGGTGGTCGGTAGAGTATAATTTAATCCTTATCATTGTACTCCATTGAAGTTTCAATGAGATTTTGAAAATCTATTGATTTTATCCATAATTAATAAGCATAGAAATGGTTTTATCAAACAAATTTGCATGAGATACAGTATAAAATGATATACTGATTGTTCATCCTCTTATTATATTTGTTAAGCATTACGAAGTAAAATTTTGTATGGTTGCGATGTTGTCATTAGTAAATAAAAATAAAATACTTTCAGTTAAGAAAATATTTTCATGTACTTTTTTAAATTTTAAACAATAAAACAACACACAATTATAGTGAAATCAAAATTTTGCATATGCGCAAAATCTTATTTTAGACAGTATTTGTAGTTTTTTATAAGTATACAGCTTCGATTATTAGTACATCAAAATTAATTTATTTATTAAAATGTTAATAATAAAACATGATACTTAATTTAATATTTTAGTCCCAATTGTAAGACTAGACAAATTTTGTCAATTTATATGACGTAAAAATGTAAATTAAATAACAACATGACATTTGAATACAATGGGAAAAAATCTAGCCTATTGAAAAATACAATATATTATTAAAGCTAATTACAGAAAATATCTCTCATATCTAAAATGTGTTTATTTTAATATATATATTACACTAATATAAGTATAAGCAGACATAAACAGACATTTAGCTAACGATAATATGGATTTCAAAAACAGACATTTTAAATGAAATAATATTTATATCAAATAATTAATTACTTTAAGACAATTTAATTTTCTTCCTTAAATATGATAGAAACACACATAAAAATATTTTTCTCGTATATATTTTACCTAGTATAAAATTATTTCTGTTGGGATTAAATTCTTTTCTTATTTACAATATTTTATAGGATTTTTAATGAATACATTTTGGCTTACGAAAAATATTAATATACTTAGTATGTTTTCATGATATTTAAAAATATTAATATTATATTTAATATATTTTAATAGAAAAAAACTTTCTTGAAGCTTAACAAATAATTAAAAAGTAAAAAAAAATCGAAAATATTAAAGAAATTAAACTTAATTATATTAGCAGTATTAATAATGGATAGAAATGTTGTATATACAACTGTATTTTAGGTGTTGTTTCTGAAAGTATAAATATATTACATCTTATAATCAATAAATATCTAGAAAAATAACTTTCGATCAACTACTGAAAACTAAGTATTTTGAACTATAATAGGTATACTTCATATTCCTATTCATTAATTTATGATCTTAAGAAGTGAATTTTAAATATTATATTTTGAATCGTAGTTAAAATCATTTGAGCTTCCCAAAGATTAATTGTTATAGCAAAAGGTTTAGAATAATTTTAAAAATTATTAGAATATTTTAAATAAAATAAAAAATTGAAGTTTATGAATTTTAAA
This sequence comes from Latrodectus geometricus, assembly GCA_026290005.1. Taxonomy (NCBI): domain Eukaryota; kingdom Metazoa; phylum Arthropoda; class Arachnida; order Araneae; family Theridiidae; genus Latrodectus; species Latrodectus geometricus. Next base: position 7,106 of record JAPDSC010025834.1, read on the forward strand.
TTTAAGTTAACAGTTAAACATTAAGTGAGAAAATCAATATTGTTTTCATACTTAATTTAAAATTTTGGTAACTCAAACTTAAAATTCATAAACTTCAATTTAAAATATCAAAAAATAAACCCTTTTCAATAAGTAGTTATACTGGGAGTTTAAAAATTCAAATATAAATAAAATAATATTAATAATCTTATAAATCAGAACTATTTTTTGATTTTTTTCTATAATATAACACTTTTTAATTATTTCTTAAGATATATATTTAGTAGATAATATGCAAAAATTATTACCAAGTTCAGAAATTCATCTTTTATATTTTTGCAAATTAATTCATTGTTTGATTTCCTTTTTTACTTAAATTATAAGGACAAATATTTTAAAATAGCTTACTTTCTAAATATTACTCTAATATTCTATTAATATTTAAATTTCTATTCCTGCAATAAATGGATAGATAAAATTCACAAAAAGTGAAATATTTTCTGATTTCCAAGAAAATAAAATAATTATTGGGGATTTATTATTATAAAATTACAGTTTCTTTAAATTTAAACATCTTAAAAATGTAAGTTTATTTTTCTGTTGATCCATCTTTGCTCTATTCTCATTACCAAGTCTCAAATTATTCAATATTTCTGTAGAGGAAAAAATGCCTCTTATTTTCAAATACCTACATCAAATTTTCTAAAAATAAATCAGAAGATTTTGTGGTTTCCACTCTAAGAAAAAAATCATAAAAAACTCGTCTACCATTTCATTATTATTTTAATTTTCCTTTTACAATTTCATAAAATATAAATGGAATGTTTATGAAAATGTTAAGTAAAAATCAAATCACTTCTTGACGGAAAAAGTAGGAAATTCTCTTATGTTACCATTAATATGTTTTTCAGTTGTTGCTGTCAGTTGCCTTATTTGTTGATTAATATGATTTTCAATGTTTGGGCATACTTTTCTTGAAATCTGCCTAATAATGTTTCAGTTAAGTTGAAAATTAAGGTTACAGTTATGACTTTTGGAGATGTTGTTTCACTAAACTAAAGAAGAAGAATTCATTGAAATTTTGTGAGCAAAAAAAATGAGGGTAAATTGTTTATTTTAAAGTGAGAACAACAATATAAAAATATATCGTTTATTTTAAAATGGTAACACTTGCAGCTTTTAAGACACAATTAACATTAAATGTGGTTAAATAAAAATAACAAGAACTGATTAGAGATTTTTATAAATATTATGTGTAAAAAAGATGAAAATATTCTGAAAATTTATAAATGATTAAATTCTATTACTTATAAAACATTAAACCAAAGAATATCCGAATATATGTTAAGTATGAATCTATTCAGCAGTTTTTATTTTAAAAAAAGTTAATGTCTCTAATAGTATGCTATAAGTTTTATTATAATAAAGAGAAATGTATAATCTTCAGATTTACCGATAGTATTGCATCATGAAGAAAAATATTAATTTATATAATAATATTACTAAAAAATTCTAAAAATGTCTGCGATAAAATTTCAGAATTATTATGAAAAATTGAACAAATTCATTCAACACTTTTAATAGTAGAATTAGGGGGAAATATAACAAAGATTAGGAGAAAAAATATTCCAAAAAATAATTTTCGTTTTTAGAACAATGGAAATAGCTGCATTAATATTATACTAATCTTGCCGAGTATTACATAACAATTTATTATTTATTTTTATATTTAGAATTTATTCAAAAAATAAAAATGAAAATAAAAACAAATTCTTAAGCATTAAAGGCTTACCTGAAAATCAAAATAGCAGAAATTAATATCATTAATTAAAAGTAATCCATGAGGCATAGTAATTAAATTTGCATACATCGAATAATATTTAGTGAATAGTTTCTTATTTTGATGTTTTTTCTGGAACAGAAAAAAACCATTCATATTTCGCTACATTTTCGTTAGTCATTTACGAAAATAAAGTTTCTTTTAGGCATTTTTTCAGGCTAATATGGAATACTTTGGATTTTGAAAAAAAATTCTTCAGCAGACGCAGGAAGGTCTTATTCAAATGCCTAAAATAGTCTACTCTTATATGCGCTGTTTGAGGTATTTAATTGTATCTCCATAAAGTAAACGAATATATTTAAATAATCGTAAACTAATTAAACACTACTAATAATAATTAAGTGAGTAGGTGTAAATAATGATTAAGCAAACAATTAAACAGTGCCACAATGATTAGAAAGTAAGCAATTAAAACCGATAATAGTGAGATACTAAACTTCAGAAATAATACCTTAATTTGAATATCCATAACGTGTCATTGATTTATTTAATTGATGCTCTTTATGACATTCCAATGCAATACTTTATTTCAATTACGAAAAATTTATGTTTAAATTAAACATATTTCCATTGTAAAGTGATAAATGTCTTAGGTTTCATCTATGATTTCATTATTTAAAATTTTTTCGTAAAATGTTTATTTATTACATAATTCTAAGGAAACTCAGAAATCATTTTTTTAAAATTAATCATATTAAATATTTCTAAGCTTCTGTATATTGTTTAAATTTATGTTAATATAATTTTTTAAAGCTTTTTCTGATTATGTTATTAAAATATCTTTACAATAGTTTATTTTTGAATTTGATATTTTATTATCACACTTTTATTTAACGTAACTGAATATTTAGAAATTAGCTACTAACTAATTTCTATAAATATAATATAGTTATTTCATTTTTATTCAAACCCTTGTAATCATAATTTTAGCATTAATATTAAAATATTTAAGATTGAGTTTGCAAAAAACGTGAAAATATTTTGTTGAAGTAAAAGGACAAAATCGAAATTATGAATATATAATAGATTAAAGTATTTAAATTAATTTGAAAGTAAAAGTATGAATAAATAACTAAAAATGGGATTACTTTACAAAATCAACTCTTTCATAATAAAATATTTTAAAGTTTTTTAAAACTTTATAATGTATAAAGAAATAAAATACTTTAATGAAAAATATTGTATTTTCTTTTAGTTGCAAAAGAAATAAAATTTAAGAAAAAAATGAACAATTCAAAACTTATGCAACCTAGATAAGCCTTATTTGTGGACTTAAATAAGATGAATAGGGTAGTTGTCTCATTCCTCTAGCATAATAATAATTTCAATGACTTGTCGCTCCGCTTTTGGCGGCATACATAAAACCTTAATGAAGCAAAAGATTTAAAATCAACGGTCATTAGGGTACGCACCCGGAACCAACACTTCTCATTAGTCTTTTTAATTGCGACGCTTCCGAAAAGAGCTGTAAATATCAAAGGGGTGGTATATTTATAAACATTTTATATTTATAAATCTCTTAGTCGGCTTTAACTCTTTAATTGACAAACTTTATAGATTACACTTTTTCAAATTTATATTAGTCCCTTAAATATACATTTTATAATATACTTTATACTATCAATTCTTCATTGTACTATTAAAAAAAGTGAAATAATGTCAAGCACAATAGTTGCTAAAATTTTATTTCAGAAGCTTCATTTATTTATTTATTTTTGAAGAGGCAAGTAAGAAAATGTTCTATAGAATTTTTTTATTTCAGCCAGAATTTATTCAAATTTATTTCAAACAAAAGAGAGAAGATTTTAAGCATTAATTACGAAATTATCTATGATAAAATAAATATTATGTATTTGACAATATGCATGTCGAATTGGTACTTAACATACCATTTGCTTTTAAAGAAAGATAATTATTTAACTCGCACAAACTGTATAATTAATAACAATTTATTATATAAAAATTCAATATTTTTCTGTCATAATACGTTTTTCCATTTAAAAAAAATAGTATTAAACAAGAAATTTGCAATTCTTTTAAATTTTATGTTAAGAGTCTCGGCAATCAGACCCTACATTATCTAAATAAAATAGTGTTAAATAATTAAAACAATAAAATATTGCTATTAAAGTAGTGTAATAATTAAATATAAATACTTTAAATAATGAATGTAAAATTTTATCAGCAAACATTTTTGAAAATGCATTTCTTTGCCTTAATAGTTTGTCGTAAATTCAAATACATATCTAATGAATTAACAAATAAATTAAATTTTGAATGCCTATTACTGTATCCAAAATTATCAAACGTTTTTCTCACAAATGGTGATTTTATAATAAAAATATTAATGTATAGAAGTATAAATTTAAATGATTTTGCTCTTAAACAAGAAGAAAAACTAATAAAAATCGTTAGAAATGCAAAATTTACATCAAATATAATAATATAGATAATGAGAGATTGCAGCTATTTTCTATATTTAAACCAATTTCATTTTCGGGAAATCTCATAATTTGGTGTGTTTCTATTAAAATAAATTTGTGTAAAGATTATTACAATATAACCAGAAGCATGAAAATGAAATAAATAATACTTATACAATTGAAATAATACATTGAAATATGTTACAATGTTTAATTTACCTGATCATAAAATTAAAAATCTTTATGTAAATATTCGGAGAATTCTCTATTTAAAATAATTGTAAATGATTTTAAAAATTAATTTTTCAAATTTAATGATACTATTGATTTTATGTCGTATTATTTAAAATTAAATATATATCTCTTAATCTTAAATACTCTCTTATTAAATAATACATGAATTAAAGTATGTTTTCATAACTGTACAAGAAATTTTAAATTTTGCTTATGCATAGTATGTAGATTTTTCTTATTACAAAATAATTTTCAAATTATTTAAATTCCTTAAAATTACTATACTTGTCAATGAAATATTGAATAATTGAAATATTGCAACAAATACTATATTGATTAATCTCTTTAAGTTTTCAAACTAATCAGCAAAAATTACAGTAGTTAATAGTAAGTATTTCTTAAATTTAAATATTAATAATTCATAAAAAGTAATTTAATGCGAACTGATGCCATTTTGTTATGATAATAAAAGCCATTTTATTATGATATAATTTCATATAATGATTTAGAAAAGTGCACCAAAAATTCCTCTTAAGAATCTAAATTTTACTATACATTACATTTGTTACATTTTTTATTATTATTACAATTGTCAGCTTATTAAAGAAATGTAAAAAATATTTATTTCATATTGAAATATCGAGTTGTAATCTGACATATCTATTTTTTGAAATTATATGTAATTTTTAGCTTTGACTATCATTCTCTTTTCAAGTACAACATGACATATTTTCACAATATCTAAATAATAAAATATGAATAGTAATTACGTGCATTTTGAAACATGAGATATGGAAATGACATGTTTGCAGAAATCGTATGCAAATTTAGCTTTGAGATTAAGAGATCCTTTTTTTAAATGGTGCTCTGACTCATTAAATATATTTCTTTCAACTACTTCTTTTTATAAAATGTATGTTTCTGTGAGTCGATTTCTTTCATACTTATGTGGAAGAACTATTTAAGTAATTTGTGATAAAAATATTAAATAATTTTAGTAACTGGTTAAATTGTTTTCAAATAAGGATTCATGGGAGCATTGATAAAAGCTGAATGCTAATTCAAAATTTCCATATCTTAATGTTAAATTATATTGTTTCAAATAAACCAAAAAATTTAATTTATAGTCGAGGTACGATATTTTTATAGGTAAAAGCCTTAGATTCATAGTAATATTTCTGATAATGTTTATTAATCACTGAATTATTTACTACAAGAAATGAATTTTAATAAATTTGAAGAGTAAATGATATTTGAGAAAACTATGTTTACAGAATTGTAAATAACTCCATTTTAGCCAATAAATAATAATATCATTTCAGAAGGTAATATTATAATATAACAACGTTTGATGTATAGAAATATACTTCTTTTGAAAATTAAAAATATAATTAAGTTAGTGGTAGTCATTACTGTTGATTGAGTAATCACATGCTAATAAAATACAGTTGCTGGTATTTTATGTTCTTGAATTAAAGATAATTAATTCGATAGTTCTTTTATTAATATGAGTTTAAGGAATTTAAATTTCACATGTGTGATATAATTTAGGTAAAAACTGACTAAATTCACAGTTAAAGTATTAAAAATTCACAAAAAATAATATAAATTTTATTAATATAAAAATATAATATTATAATAATATTTCAAAATAAATAAGAAAATTTAAAGTGAAAAAGCTAAGTATTTTTAACATCAATGCGATTTCGAGAATTTCATGAATGAATTCAAAGGCGATTTTGAGAAAATATGAAATAAATAATATTGTATTTTCTTATAAAAGATTTTAATGCTATCTTTCTAGAAATTCAAAGAAACAACTCATAAAATTTTTCTTTTCTTCAGTCAAATAATTTATTTCAAATAATTTATTTTATTTACTTATTTATTTATTGTTCATTCAAATTATTTATTTGAAATTTTTTTACTGCAAAATTATGAAAAGGCAATTTTAACGTTTTAAATAGTAACATGAAATATGCAATTTATTTAATGAAATAAACATTTCCGCAAGTACTCACGGGCTATCAGCATTTATCAAAATGTTATGTACTTAGACAATTTGTATAAGTATATATATAAATTTTTTTATTCAATATTATTATTTATTTTTGCGAAAAAAATATGAGTAATCGCATAAAAGAAATTTTAAATTCTTTTCGTTTTAGTTTCCATTTAAAATTCAATAATATCTTAAAAAATTATTTGCAATATTTTATAAGTATTAATTTTTAAGTATTTTATAAATTATTTTACGCATTTGATATATATATATATATATATATATATATATATATATATATATATATATATATATATGTTTTAATGAAATGGTTAAAGGTGCATTTGATTATTAAAAAAATTTAAATGTAAAGCATTAAGGAGAACTTTTATTTCCACACTAGTTTAAGGAAGAGGTTTTTTAAAAACACATATATTTATATGAGATTTTGTAAAAGTTTTGATCATCAAATTTTTTAGATTTTAACATTTTTATGAATGACAGGAGCATCTTATTTTGGGGATGGCAGCTGCTGTCAGTAAAGACTTTATTTGGCAAATCTGTCAGAAATTCTTTTTTTACTGTTTCATAAAAGTAGCTGTAACATATTTTTATAAAAGTTTATTATACTTTTTACCAAAACAAAGTGGAGAAATAAAACTGTTGTAAAACTCCTCGTTTTTATGTCATTATACGAAATTAAATTTTTCAAAACTATATACTGTAAGTATTTTTTATGAATTCAACAATTTTAGACAAATTAATAGTTAGTCTAATGCTTATGCTTAATTACCTACTGTATAATTCTATTGAAATTATCTAATCAATTTAATTACACATTTTTAATGACATTAAAGTAATTTAAAACAAAGTTTTTAAATAAACTTTTGTTTGTCTATTTTTTTTAGAAAATTATTAAAACTTTTGTGGAGAAATAATATGTTATAATATGGTAAAAATATTCACCACAACATATAGTTATTTTCATACGACTTTGTGAAACGAAAGTACTTACCTAAATTTATAAAGAAAATTCTTTAATAAATGTAATTGATCATTATAACTATAAAATTTACTCCATTCTGAGCTTTATGTATAATACAAAAAAAAATTTATGTTTCAATAATATTACTTGATTAAATTTTAGAATGAAAAATAAATTGATTTATTTTTAAGTTTTCAAGTATTCTAAAAATATGTTCTGCTTTGCTTTAAAGATTTTTTAATATTGAAAAAGTCTAATAGAATCACATTAATGAAACCTTTTACCAATAATATACAGTGAAGTAAATTAATAACTTTAATTTAACCAATATAGAATGTTATAAAATCGTTTTTTGTATAGTATAATATTTATTTAAAAAATTCAATTAACTATATACAGCAAAAATTAAAATCAAAACTTGAAAAAGTTTCAGTTTTAACTGTCACAACGAGATGAACTAACTAAGGAGCAGAAAATCTTGTAACTTACGAGGAAAAATTTGTATTAATTTTGCTTTAAATGTGTATTTTGTTATTTTTCTGTAGCAAAAAATTTATTTTTATTTTAAAATACATATCATTTTAAGTATTATTTTTATAGCATTTTCCGCATTTTTCCACGGCAGTTATACATTTTATTAATATGTAGAAGTCATTTTGATACATAAGTAAATTATACATTTTTATCAAAAGCGATAATTAAAATGCTTCTGCTAAATGATGATATGATTAGAATATTTTAAAGTTTACTTGTTTTACACATCACTTTTTTCAACAATAAAACATATTTTAGTGAAATTGTCAGTAGTTTAAATAAGTGTTTTCATTTGATAATTAAAAAGCTCTAATTTATTTTCAGGTTCCATGTAACATAACTGAAAAAAGAAAGTTATTGTAATCATTAATAAATTGATTACCTTACAATTTGCTTTTCTGGTAACTGAACTTGTAGTCTGTTAAGAGAAAAATACGTAAATAGTTGAATTACAAAAATGTGCAATTAACAAATTTAATGTTTTAACAAGAAAAAATTTACTCTTTAATTTAAAAATTATAAGAATACATGATTAGCACAAGTACCTTCATTGTGAAAAACCTATTAAATGAATTCAGATAAACAGATGAAATACATTCAACATTAACTATAATTAAACCGAAAAATTTGGAGATTGTTTTTAATAACATAAATGTTTACAAAGATTTCATGTTCCTCGTATATGAAAGAAACAATATATTATGTATTTTATTTATTAAATAATTTAACTGCTTTAGACATATTTTTTCTCTGCTTAGTTTATTCCACATATCTTCTGCAAAGCAGAAATTTCTTTTCCAGTTAATTCAGTCATTTATACATACAACACAATGATCAAATTAAGCAACTGTAAGTATTCAAATAAGAATAGCGGATTTAAAAATTTTATTTTAGAAACACAAGTTTCTGCTCTAGTTGATTAAGACTTCTTACTCTTCCAAGCTCTACCAAGCCCAATATTCAAACTCTTCCAAGCCCAGAGAACACCCTGGACTTGACTCGATAGATTATGTTTGAGACCACCAGTTGAAATATTAGAAGTCACAATGTTACTCTGTGCCTGATTTGAAGGTGGCTGTTCCCAATTTGTAGACACATCTATTTCAGGACAATATCAGAAGTCTAATCAATTCGATGACTAATCCGTGATGCGATGTATTGCAAAAGGACGCATTCTGGCATTCCATTGAGGTTTGTTTGTCTTAAATTGATTGTATACACTACATTTGTTTGATTGTAATGATTTTATAATCAAGTGAACTCATATCTACATCATTAGGACTATTAAATTTCTTTTTTATCCAATGCTCCCTACTTGATGAGATATTTTAAATGTCTCTGAGTATAGGATTGTTATTTTAAATTAGAATTTGTCCTTTTGTTGGCACAGTGTGATTAATTGGTGAGAGATATCGTTTGAGTGAGCTTATTCTTCACCTCAAAAAGGGAAAAATGCTTGGTGAAATTAATTACTTTTCTCAATTACGATGAAATCTTTAATAAAAGTAATATTTGTGTTTTAAATAGCTGTAAAGTATTCAATAAGTAATTCTATTGAATATTATGAAACTATGAATCTCATGAATAACAAAAAATGAAATATCAATTTATTTTAATATAATTTTAAAATTTAAAAAAGTGATTTGTGCTCTAAGAATATCAAAAAAAAATCACAAGAATAGATACCTTATCTTTCTGTTATTTGGAATTTGTTTTTTTAAGTCTTCTTCCCAATTTTAAATATAGTAATTAATTTTAAAATAGTAAGTTTTCAACTTGTTCATATAAGTTCTAATTTGTTGGAATTTTAATAATATTAAGGAACATTACAATCTTACAAACTTCTTTTTGTTCATGTAGGATACTGTTTTGATAAGGTTAGCAATCAAAGGAGCTCAAACATTTACGATCGAGCTTAAACTCTGACTTAAACTATTCCTTCAAAACTTTATCAGAGAAATCACTGTGATAAAAAAATATTTTTACGTTGTCATTGTCATATCGAAATAGAAAGGCATTTATTGCCTGGTTGTCATAAAAATGTAGTCTATGTTGTTCCAATTTTCTACTGATACCCTCTGTTTACTTTTATCTCTTTTTAAAAAATACTGAAAGTTTCTAGGTATTAAATCAATATACTTTCTACAAAATCGGAAATTTACGTCCCGGAAATTTTAAAATTATTTTAAAAAAGTCACTTTAAATCAAATATTGCTTCTACCAGTGCTATATCCGTCAATGAATAGTGCAGGAGAGTGTTTGTTTGCCACTATGTATGACACATACTTTACACCACAGTTTTTTTTGCGCACATTTATGGCTTTATCTATAGGTTTTGTTATAACATATTTCTTCAGTGTTTTTCATTCATATTAAAATAAACATACCTTTACTGAGATCGTTCACTAATGAGATTTTATAATAATATATAACTTATTTGCCTGATATATAAATTTACAGAAACATGGTTTTATTCAGTTTTTAACAATATTATTTTTGTTTGCTAACAAGTATATATTGAACATTGATTAAACTTATAAGAAAGTTCGAAATTAAATTCTTTCATTTAAACTTTCTCAGTTTATAAGCTTCTGAGAATTTTGAAGTAATAAATATATTCAATGTCTTCAACATTCCTTAGCTATTTGAGAAATACCTTCACTAGTTGTACTTGTTAATGAAATCTTAAAATAAGAATGAATGCTTAGGTTAGTCGTTTATTTTCAATAATTAGACTTTGCTATTTCTACTTCATATGAATCAAATGTTTTTTGTGAATATGGTTAATATTTTTCCAACTTTAAATCTCACACACACATCAAACATCAATAGTAACATTTTTAAAAATGTATTTAATAAATTGAATTGTGAAATTACATGTAATGCGTAATAAAAACGTACGCGAAGTAGTTTCACAATACATCAATTATATTGAAATGATAATAGTTACTTCTAACACTCATAACAGATTGTTAATAAAATAGTTAAATTTTAAGAAATGTTTTATTCTTGTTGAATATATTTTTATATAAAATTAAATGTTAGCTTATTATTTTTTATTCGGTTTAATATCAAAATATTTTATTAACTAAATATAAATCAATGCTAAGAAATACTTTTTTCATATATATGATAATGATGTAAAAGTTATCAATAACTGTCCTGTTGATACGATGTAAAAAATAAATAAACTTGCATAAGGTAATTTCTAACAAACGCATTACTTTCGTATTTTGGAATTTTAATATATATATATATATATATATATATATATATCTATATATATATATATATATATATATATATAATAAGTAATGCGAATAATTCTATTTCTATCCATTGATCGCAAAATAAAAAAACAATCGAAATATTTATTAAATCTAATTCCCCACATTTATTACTAAATGATACAAGAATTCTACAAATAATAATCTTTATATGAATGTTTATTCCAGATTAAAACATACGAATGTAGTATTCCCTAAAGATTACTCGTGAGGTAACTCTACGGTGAACATTATATTTCAGAAAATAGTCAAATATTTAGTTACATTTCAGTCTCTTTCAAAAGGAATTGATTTCAAATGGAATAAATATCATTTATTTTGATTTACTTAGATATGTGTCTAAAAATTTGAATTCAAAAATAGCCTATTTGTATTCTTAAATAAAATCTTATGTCTTTGAAATAAGCAGAAACTCTAAAAGTCCTTTGATCTTAGAAGTGTTTTGCTTTAGAAAAGAATGTTGCAATGCATACGATATATTCCTTTTTCATATTAGAATTGCAATCTGTGATTTTCAAAATAATTACATTATAACTGATATAAATAAAGCAGATACTAATGACACGAAGGATAGCAAGATCTGTTAAATAATGCTTTAACTTCAAACGAAATATTTTGTTCTTAAAGTTCAACTTTTAACAGAAATAAAATAAAAGATTTTGCTAACATTTAAGGTAATCAGTGAAATACAACAATCCTCTAAAGTCAAAATTTGAATATTTTTGTATCATACGTATTTTGTTTTAATTTAATTAAAATGGATTAATATGTTACAACCATTAGAATATTATTTCAATTTTTAGAAAATAAATTGAAACACATTTTTATAAATTATGCATATTATTTCCCTAAAGTTTTAAATGAATAAAGATGCAAAAAATAATATATATTCATTTTCATCATATTTAAATAAACCTAAATATAATGGTGATTTATGATTGTATCACAAATAATTAAAATGCTTTACTAGTTCATTTGTGCATATATTAGTTCGATTATTTATGCACACAATTATTTTTATAAATTTTATTTCGATATCAAACTATCTTAGATTTTTTTCTCGAAATTCTCTCAATTTCGTTTTATTATTTTTGTACTAAATTATCGGGTAATGAGAAACTCACTGTATTAAAGTTCTGTACTTCTAACACATAGTTAAATTTTCATACTGACCCAACATTAATTAAATGTAAAAAATAAGTTTAGTTTGAAACTTATAAATACGATCAATTTAAATAAATACATCTAGTTTGAAAATTAAATGCGATTTTTACATTTAATTCATTTTAAGATTCAAGATTCACTTTTACCATTCTTTTTTTTTTTCTTGAATACTATACGTTAAATGCAATTAATACTCTTTTAATGGCATGGATCATTTACGTACAATTTATTATCAATGCAAAATATCTTTATTATATTGTTGGAACTTCTTTTATAAAAGTTATTTCATTTAACTTGAAAAAAGTATTTTCCGATGCTGTCAGGAAGAAAAGAATTTTATTTTAATAACATGATTTTCTTAATTGCAGTACTATGTAATTATGAAAACTAGAATTCATTAAAATAAAAAAAATTAGTTCTTAAAATATTATTTGATATTCATTTTACTATGACGTGCAAAAGTTATTTCAAGTGAAATAAATTTTTACTTTTAAATTTTGGACAATTGTATCGTACAATGGCGAAAATATTTCCCATGTACATTTTTAAGCAACAATTCCTGCTATATTTTTAAATGTTATTTATAAAAATTATTTTCATCAGGGAAATAAATTACTTTATTATTTATACTTAAATTAAAAAAAAATTTCCCTTGAAATTTTAATGTGATGCTAGATCACAAACAAAAATTTATGCTAAAATGCTTAATAAATTCGATAAAAATTTGGAAAAAAAAATCATTTAATACTTTTATAGAAATCAAAATCATCATTTTATAAGCAATTAAACATTTCTGTGAATTCTAAATAGGAAAATGGTTTAAAAGAAACAAATATTTCAAATTGTTAACGAGTTTATTAATTTTGCTTTTATAAAAAACACGGTATTTAACAAAATTCTTATTAATTCATAATTTTTGGTTTTTCAGTTAATCATGCATTACATGATAAATTACTTTGAACTGTATTACATGCACTTTAATAAAAATTACAAAAATACTGTTTTTTAAATGGTAATTACCCCTTGGAGTGTCAAAACCCATGCAACTAAATTGAAAGAAGTAATTTCTTTACAGAATTTAAATTATAACGTAAAAGTACTGTTATAATAGAAATCAACCATAATTTTATCATATTAAGTAGATTAATTATGTAACTAAATAACTCCAGTGAAAGAATTATCTAACTAACTAAATAATATATAAAATTCCCAATTTGAAAAATAATATATTTATTTACATAATGAAAGTTTTATTAAAAAATTTGCCGCCCAACCTGTCTTGTGGTTAGCGTAACTGACTACGGATGGGGAGGACCTGGGTTCGAATCCCGGCTCGGACATGGATGTACTTTCTCTTTCTCTCTATGTGTTTCTTGTCCTTTCCTTGTATGAATGGTTGTCTACCCTATAAATGGGTTCCAATGGCATGTGTGTACTGAGGAAGTCGGACTCCACACCCAATTGCGGTTCAGTTGAAAAAGTGGAGCAAGGCATCCATCCTGCCGAGTCTGGATGGCATTCGACGAAAAAAAAATCTAAAAAATTTTATCAATTCTTATGTTCATACTAAAACGAAGCATTAATTAGTGAAAAATCTTAGAAATATTTGTACGTTATCTCTTAAATTAAAATCATAAATAATAATGTAAATTAAAAGAACTCTGTTTGCTGAATATAATTAAAACTTAAAATGAAATATAATTATTAATATTCATTTTATTAGACAATCTATTTAAGGAGCGAACTTATATATATATATATATATATATATATATATATATATATATATATATTATCATTAATCTCATAGCTTTGTAAATACAAATATCTCTGAACAAAATATCTAATATAGCATGACTATTTTTGAAATAATTTAAATTTTATCAAAAATTATGTAAGTAAAATAAAATAACATCATTTTTGAAATCTAATATTTGCTAAAATATGAAAAAAAAACCATTTTAAATCGAAATTAGTTTTGAAGAATGAAAATATATATCAGCACAAAAAAAGAAGAATAGAGAATAGTGAAGGGGATTTAAATAATAAATTATATTTTTGATTTCAAATTATAAATTCTGAAATGTACTTGCAGACAATGTACTTACAGACATTTAGTCGACTATCTTGTCCCATTTATCTTTAAACTAATATATATTTGACTCCTGTATATAAATAATTTATAGGTGTCAATAATTCATTACAAATCTTTAAATCTTCTGAACTATATATTTGCATCTTTGATTTTGTACAGTTTTCTGAAGTTATTTTGAGCAAAATTCAAACAACTGTGTCACGATGGTTAAACTGTTAAAAAAAGCAAATGTGAATATTTTCGTTCTCAGTTCTTTTAAATGCGATAGACCTTTAACCAATCATTTCAAATATAATGGTTTTATACAAGAAAAAATTATTTATTTTATTAAGTTTTCTGCTTTTGCCAATATATGTATTTAATTCTTATTAGAAATACAATTTAACTATCCTTAAAAATTCGCTAAGGAACATATTTTATTGCATATCTAATTTAATTTATATAATTTACTTTGTTTCTGATTAAAAACTTATAAACTCAATCATTATCATTAAAATTTTATTAAAATAAATAATTAAATGTTTGTACAAATAATAACAAATGCATAAGTAATTTTATTTAACTTAATTGTGCAAATATTAATTTTATTTTATTAAATATTCATAAATAGAAAAAAAAATATTTAAAGGAAGACAATTGTTCTGCTTATGACATTTATTTTTAATGAATTTTTGTAAATTCTATGTAATTTTGGTTTATAATAGAAAATTAATTTGCAGTATTTCATATTCTTTTAGGGCATAATTTATCAAAAAATATTTTATCAGCAGTGGGTACATTGGTCACGTAAGCATTGAACTCCTCATCTATAGACCATAGGGAAAAATCAGTCTCTCCAAAAATTGAACCAATATATTTATGGTGTAAATATACAACACTTTTGACACTAAATGCTTACTGTAAAAATAAAATGATTCATACTACTTAAGAATATTATTTTTGTATATTTGAAAAACAGGTGTAATTGTTTATAGTATACTTCACAGTATGTTTAATATCATAAAAGGGTAGAAAGAATGTAACAACTTTCCAGATGATGATGATATATAAATATTTGGTGTGGGGCTTTGGTCAGAATGTGTAAATTCAATAAAAGACGAAGAACCATAACAAATCCTCAATTTGAAATTTTGATTATTTCAGATTGAAAGAAGGATAGAAGGTTGGCTCAATGAGAAATGCATTATTTAAGCAAATAGTCATGATTACAACTTGAATTTTTTAAATTATAAGAAGGCATATCTTAGGAATTTTCATCGCTATCCTGATTGCCGCTAATTTTCATATACATTTTATGATCTAAATTTTTATATTCTACAAAAAACTTAACAATTCAACAAATGAATTAGTTTGCACAATTAATTAAAATTAAACGCTTTATTGCTTAGTTAATCTTAAGATTATAATTTAACTATTATAATTTAAGCAGTTATAAAATATTCATGAGTTTGAAGAAACTAATTTTAAGGGTTCATATAATGAATTTTATTCATTATCTTTTTTATTTCATTGAACTATTCTAAAAGAAATAATTTATTATATAATAAAATTATTCGCATAATGTATGAATAGTTTTATTGTACAAAATCTTTAAACAATTTGGATTTGGTTAGGTAATATAAATGATATATGATTATGCCGTAGCGTAACTTTTACGAATAATAAATATTTTTACAATTATCTTTTTAACACGCCTTCAAGTAATTGTATTGTATTATTAATGTTATTAGCATTAAATTACTCGTTCTATTTTAAAGTATGTGTATATTTCAAATTTTTCATTTTTCTGATATATCAAAAACAAAAAAAAAAACTTATAAATAAATTTAAAAAAGTTCCTTGAAAGAGACCTGTGAATGATGAATAATCACACTCTATTCAAATATATAAAAATAAAGTTTAAATTCTGTCATTTCTGACATATTGTGAAACTATATCCTTCAAAAATCACTAGCAAATTTATTAAAATAGATTTTTTTAAATGGAATTATTTATCAAATTTGAAAAATGCTCAATTCTTTTGAAAATAATATGATATATTACAATTTTTATATTTTTCCATTTAATATAATAATAGTATTTAATTATTATATTAAATGCCAAAATATAAAAATTATAATATGTATAATACTCGATTCTTTTGAACATAATATTATATATTATAATTTTTATATTACTGCATTTAATATAATAATAATATTTAATTATTATATTAAACGCAAAAACTAAAAAATAATGTATAATATATTCAAAATAATTGAGTGGTATAAGAATGAACATTAAATATTTATAGTAATTTGTCAAAAAGTTTTGTTATGGAAATTTAATTTTATTAAGTTCTACAACATCATGCACGAAATTTACACAGAAAGAAAGATATTTATCTGGAAAGAGAGAACCGATAGTATGAATTTAAAAACTAATATATTTTTACAAATTTGAATTTATGAAGATGATACATTCAAAATCAAATATATATTTATTGAATCTAAAGATATATTAAAATATATTCTCATGGATATTATTTGAGATTCAATGAAATATTTCAGATATTATTTTTTATTAAGCATAGTTTATTCCAAATTGAAATATTTTTTACAATTACAGATGTTTGTATAATATTGAAGTTAATCTCTGAAGTTTTTTTTTAATAATATTTAAAGCAAGCAAAATATTTTAAAAAATGTAAAATTAATTTTTATGTCATAAACCATTAATTTAACACTTAACATGACAGTCAATGGTTAAAAGTTTTTCAATTATTATTAAAAATATTTACTATTAAATTAAAAAAAATAAATAAATTTTATGCTTCATATTTTCTTGCTAGAAATACACTACTGGCCATTAAAATTGCTACACCTAGAAGGCGAAATGCTACAGACGTGAAATTTCTACGAACGGAAGAAGGTGCTGTGATATACAAATGATTAGCATTTCAGCGCAATCAGACAAAGCAGGCGCCAGTAGCGAAACCTACATTGTGTTTAAATGAGGAAATTGTTCAGCCTCATACACAAATTGAATTTGAACGTTGTTGCCTGGTGAAACGTTTTTGTGATGCCTCGTGTAGAAAGGAGAAATGCGTACCAGCAGGTTTCTGACTTTGATAAAGGTCGAATTGTAGCATACCGGAATTGCGGTTTATCTTATCGCAGTATTGCTGCTCACGTCGGTCGAGATCCAATGACTGTTAGCAGAATATGGAATCAATGGATTCAGGACGATAATACGGAACGCCTTGCGGGAAGACAGGCATATTATCCGCATGGCCGTAATAGATCGTGCAACCACGTCACGAGCCGTGAGTCAAGAAACGGGGTCGTTTGGAAGATAACAAGTGTCTGCATGAACAGTTCGACTCTCAGCTCGGAGACCATGGCTGCGGCTTCCCTTGACGCTGCGTCATAGACAAGAGCGCCTTCAATGGTGTGATCAACGACGAACCTGCACGCATGAATGGAGAGACGTCATGTTTTCAGATGAATCCAGGTTCTGTGTACAGCATCATGATAGTCGCATCCGTGTTTGGCGGCATCGTGGTGAACGCACACTGGCAGCGTGCATTCGTCATCGTCATACTGGCCCATCAACTGGCGTGTAGGTATGGGGTGCCATTCGTTTCAGCAGCATAATGCCCAACCGCATGTTGTTGGTATTGTATGGACCTTCATTGATACGGAACATGTTAGGGTGTTGCCCTGGCCAGCACGTTCTCCAGATCTTTCAACAATAGAAAACGTCCGGTCAATGGTTTCCGAATGACTGACTCGTCACCAAACGCCAGTCACTACGGTTGATGAACTGTGGCATCGTTTTGAAGCTGCATGGTCATCTGTACCTGTACATGCAATCCAATCTCTGTTTGACTCAATGCCCAGGCGTATAACTTCTGTTATTACTGCCAGAGGTGATTGTTGTGGGTACTGATTTCTCAGGATCTATCCAGCCAAATGTTTTGAAAATTTAATCTCTTGTTATTTCTAGTATAATATATTTGTTCAATAAATATCATTTTGTTATCTGCAATTCTTCCTGTTTAATGGCCAGTAGTGTATATCAAACAAAGTGCTTTGTCTAATAAGACGTATTTTAATTGCAAATTATAAATATCTTATGTAATCAGAATTTAAGGCATTCTAAAGAATATATAAGTGATTTATATTAATATTTCATGATATAAATTTTATTTATTTCTTAAAAAATATAAGTGTGAAATTTCAAAATATTAATTCTAATATTAAGTGTAAAATCTCAAAATATAATTTGTTGAAATTTTTCTCGAATATTGCACATTAATTATTTTAAATGTTTTAACATAATTTGCATGTTTTTGTTTTTCATATTATATAACGCATAATATTAAACATGATGTTACATTGATGAATCATTTATATGATTTCTGTAGCACAAGAAGCTTTACAAAAATCATAAATTCTTTGCATTAAATATTACTAGTACATAGAGCATACATCAACAGTTACAATTGTTGATGCATTAATAACAATTTATAAATTGCGAAACTGAAGCCTGACTTTTGACCGTAACTGTATAAAAATTAAATGCCGACTTTATTATAAAAACTATTCTTTTAAATGGGCGTTAAGATTTATACCCATAAATCATGCATAATAAATGGCAAAATTTTAAAAGGCATAATTTTTTCTAACAATTTTAAGTTGTTAAGTTACATTTAAAAACTTAAAAGAAGAGAAGAATTTCAGATCCAATAGGTTATACAAGAAATGCCACAATTTGTTTGAATAGATGGATATATTTATAATCAATATGATATTTATTTTTTGAGTAGTTGTTATGCTGATAATATAGACAAATAAAAATTTTCTAAAATGTATTAACATAATTATGAAAACATCATTTTTTATTTTATGATTTTGAACTGGAAACTGGTTTTGACTAAATTATAATTTATAAAATTTTTGTCACTTGAACTTTTTCTGTAAACATTATTTAAACATCATTTGTATCACGTGTTCAGTATAGTTTCAACGGACTCTGATATTTATTG
>JAPDSC010025834.1:27077-45684 GCA_026290005.1 Latrodectus geometricus
TACTCTTTTGTACTACTTATATTTGAAATATATTTAAATAAATCTTATCGCAAAGCATAAGTATAGGAACAATTATTATAACATATTAAAAATAAAAAGTATTTGAAACCAAAATATACTTACAATGTCCGAAATAAATTGTCGCTTTTTTTTGGAGAATTATTACTTTTTAAAAATACTAAGCAGTTAAGCTTTACTTTGTAATTTTAAAAAGTAATAATTCTCCAAAAAAAAGCGACAATTTATTTCGGACATTGTAAGTATATTTTGGTTTCAAATACTTTTTATTTTTAATATGTTATAATAATTGTTCCTATACTTATGCTTTGCGATAAGATTTATTTAAATATATTTCAAATATAAGTAGTACAAAAGAGTATTAAATAGAATTTAAAAATACGTACTTAACACAGGTTCTTGGAAATTAAAATTAAAAATTTAAAAAAAATTTCATTTAATTAAAATGTAATCATAATGTATTTTGAAAGTTTCAAAAAGTTTTTTATTATTTTCTAGTTTTAAGAAATGTATTAATAATTGAAATCAATTATATCTTTGAATGGGATTAATATTTAAGTGATGTACTGTAATTCTACCATTTTGTTTATTTGCGATTTCGCATTATATAAATATTTCTAAAATCTAACAGAAAATATGGAAACTGGTTTTGTATTTTCGTAAACAATAATCTTATTTAGAAACATTTTTTTTAATTAAAAACTAAATGTGCATTTTTTACGTGTCATTCCATTTCCTTTCATGATCATGCTTCAGAAATTCAATTGAATTATTTTACTCAACTTTGATATAATTCCTGCTTTGAATTAATGAAACTTTGATATAATTCCTGCTAGCAAATTTCCTACTTCATCTAATATTATTCAATTCAATTAACGCTTAACTCAAATGATTAAATCGATGCATTTATGAAGGCGCTAGTTCAAACGAAAACAGAAAATAATATCAAATTATAAGGTTAATTGAGACATTCCTCAAATTAAAGAATAATGCAGAAGATAGCAAATTCAATAAAGAATTTCGGGAAACAGAGGATTCTCTAATTTTGACATTTATAACCACTAATTAATTTTGCTTTATTTTAGGTACTTCTGAATTCGATATACTTGTATGTTAATTACTGTCACATACTTCTGAGCAAAATAGCAAAAATTTAAAAAAGGAAACATAATTATGATTTAATAAAATATTATACAAGAGATTTTTTTTTATTTCATTACTTTTATAAAACATTCAAATGTTGCAGTATTTTCCTATTTTACTTAATTTATTTTAGATTATTTGAAATAGATATGGCGTTAAAATGTTTAACACGTTTGGAAATTTTTTATTTATCATAATCTGATAAAATACATAACAATTGAAAAAAATTAGAGGTAGAAAAACGAATAAATTTAATCTTATATCTAATTCTATATAAAATGTTTTTTTTTCACTTTTAATTTCTCATAGTCTTTATTATATGTTATATAGTGCAAGAATATTTATGAATTTAACATTTAAAATTTATATAAACCATCTATACTGCTGATTATAGTGTACACATATACTAATGACAAACAATTGGGAAAAATGTGTGTGTACACACTTTGCTACAATTCATATCAACTATTAAACTTAAAAGAATGTCGAAATTTGCAAATTATTTTTATTAATGCATTTGGAATTAAAATGTACATTATTTTGTGTTTGTATATATATATATATATATATATATATATATAATTAATTTTAATGTATAAAATTTGGAATTAATTGTAAATTTTTTAGTAAAGCTTTTGTTTGATTAGATTTTATTGTTTTTTGTCATGATTTATGAACTAATACATAACATTGTTGAAAAACTATAGCAAAATTCTCTTCCGCTATACTATGAAATTAATTTTATCAATTTCATGGTAAATATTAAGACAGTATTTTCATTTTACTATTAGAAGACAGAATTTATTAATTACTTTTGTTAAATAAAGTTCAATTAAATTTTTCATGAAAAAATATCTCATGAAAAATAAATTATTGAATAAAATTTTAAAAAATAACTTTTACATGTTTTAGTGAGAATGATACTAAGAAGCAGATGATTGAAAATGATAAACTGGTTAAATATTTTTAATTTGTAAAGGAATTTTTAAGAAGTTCTCAGTTTACATTTAGTAAATTAGTTTAATTGGTTTTATATTCCACGTAATTATTTGGTTCTATAATTTTTAATACCAGAAAAGTACAAAATAAAGTAAAATTTATTTTGTTTCAAGTATATACTAAATAATTTTTAGAATTAAATTTTTGCTAACAATGAAAAAACCGTTTACAGACAATTTGATCTTTTTAATTATACTTAAATCTCATTATTTTTATATCTCAAAATAATATTCATGAAATAATTACTATCAAGTATGAATTTTAACAAGTACAATTTTTTCCTAAACATTTTCTAAATTTATCTATTTTTGCGAAGATAAAATGTTTCAAGACTGAAAAAACTGAAACTGTATAATTTAACTTTAGAATTCCGGCTTTAAGTATCATATTATATGAAATATTGAAGAAAAAAAAAGTTGCATAATTAATTATTTTATTTGTTTCAAAATGGTTTTGAAGTTTAAAATTTAGTAATTATTGTAAGCTGTGTAATAATAATTATAATAAAATATCAAATAAAATTATAACACTGTAAAATGTATGATAATAATAAAATATGATAATAATTAACTCTAATTGAAAAATGTGCTTTCAGTAAGAACTTTATAACGCTTTTGCATAAATAAAAATTTTTTAAAACATTAAATCATGAAATTAATGAAAAATAAAAAATAAAAATTGACATCTAAATTTAAAAAGCTATTTAACATATAATACCTTAAATTAAAAAATAAATTAATAAAATAATAATTTGGGAATTCTTTATACTGATGGTCAAAGCAACAAACTGTATTTAAAGTCATGAATTAAGTACTGTAAAGTTCTCAGAAAATTTAACTACAATAATGTCATAAATGTTTTAATAAGTCATAGTCAATATAATGATAATTATTATTGCATAATATGTCATGAAAATGTGTTTTTGCTCTGCTTTTTCGTATTTTATTTAAATATATAATTTTAAAAGGAAAAATGTGAAAGTTCATTTAAATAAAATGTGAATTTAAAACGATAATAGTGAGTACTTTTTTTTCAAAATATTTTAAGTATAAGTGAATTATTTTATTTATAGTAGTTACATTATTTTTTTACGATTTGTTATCTAAGATATTTTATGCATTTACGATTTTATTTTGAACTTCTTTTTTACTCAATTCTAATAATAATTTAATTGTCTTTACAGAAAGATATTATTGTAACAATATATTTGAAGTAGAAACCACAAATAATATATTTCTATTTTGCAAGTAAGCAAATAATTGAAAAGAATTTTATTGATCTATACAATGTACCCCAATTTACTAAAAAGACATAATCATCATGCATTTTCATTGTAAACTGTCACATATTGTGAGAGCATTAAAAATAGATGTTATGCAAGAAGGCTATAATCAACCAAATTTGGCTACCGTGGTTAGAAAAACTAATTTTAAACACTACTGTAGGAAAGAATCAGCAGTTATTAAGTAAGATCATTATAAGCTTAAACAAATCAATTTCACTTATAATTGCTCAGCAGAATTTATATATAATATCGAATGATTTTAGTTTCTTACCACTTCTTCAGAAGTTGAAGTATCTTCCGGCTCTCTATCTATTAAATCCCTGTGTTTTAACGATATGCAAATATTAATTATATTTATATAGTTAAGAAATTTTGCCTTCTGATAAGACACACTTGGGTACAAGTATCTTAACAGAAGACAATTATGTAATGTAGGTTCAATAAAATAATTATTTTGTCTAATATTTTTAGTTTAAACTGAAAGTGTGAAATATTATTTTGAATTAAAATCAAAGTTTTGATACATTGCTGATAAAAAAACTTAATATTTGTCATTGATAGTGAAATCTCATGTGAAATGATATTTTTAAAAAGATTTCAACATTTAGACTTCATGATAAATTCTTTTATATGATACATTTTTCAAATAACTTAAAGTAGGTATTTTTTTAATATAAGTGCTTTAAGGTCTAATGTTTATACAACTAAAAAGATTATTAATTTCATATAAGTTCAGTTTCTCTATAACTTATCAATGTATCTCAGATATATCTTAATTTGAAGATAATTTTAAGTTGATTTTAAATCAATGGATAAGAAAATTAATAAAATATTTTTATTGTTTAACCTAAATTATTGAGTCATTAAATCAGTGATTCCTAATAGTTTCATAAAAGTAAGCTGAATTTTCTTGAAAAAAAGCCAAAACTCTTTTCCAATAGTATAATTTAAATAAAGTGAAACTCTATATTGTGAAAACTTGGCAAATGCGTTTGCACGATTGATATATAAACAAAATATATATCAGTTTTTAACTTTATTTTCAGTGCAGGAAGAATTACTCTTTCAATCCCTCAATTTATTCTGGGGTAAATTGTTCTAAACGTAGTCTATGTCATGTACAAATAAATGTTTTAATATGCATAATTTAAAAATAAAAATAAATAAAAAAAACTTTTGACATTATTTCTCTTAGTTAAACGTAAAAAAAATTTTCTTTTTCTTATATATTTAAGTTTTAATTTTAGAAGCATTTTTTTGAGATGCTGTGAATTGACATCGAGGAAGCAAACTATTGGTTTTCACTTATTATATTCAGGAAATGAGCATTCAATTTGATTTTCTTTTCTTGTCCTCAATAGCGATATAAGGTTTGAAAAAGAAAAACGAAATCGTAAATTTTAACATTTTACACGAACTTTACTTTATAAAAGGATTTAACTTTATTCAATTTCTTTATTCTCTTAGCGCATCTTGTTACTTTAAGTTTCCAGAAAAATGCATCATTATCTAAGAATGTCTTGATTTGAACCACTTATTTCGAAATTCTGTCTGCTCGCTCTTACGAAAATCCTTTTTAGATTCTTTGGGGCTGCATGCATTGACGCCAAAGAAATTCATGTATAAATTTTTTCAACTGTTGAAAAATGTTTCAGCAATTTACTCGATATAGTGGAAAGAATTTTCAAATTTCCATTTTAATAAATAAAATTGTAAGGCATCAAGTTTGTTCGATGTTCTTTAAAAATAATGCAACCGTCTGTTGTAAAATCATATGTATTCCAAGACGAATTTTCTAAGAAACAAATTTTAAGCAATTGCACCACCCATCCTTCACCAAAGATAGGATAGTTGAATATGCTTAGTTTCTTGCACAAGAATAATTCTTTATTATTAATAAGTAATTTTAATATTATAAATGATAATTAATTTCAATAACAATATGAAGTCAGTTACTATTCTTTAATTTATTTATAAGTAATTAAATGTATCCATTTTGCATTCATTTAAAATATGGATTTACAATTTACACTTAATTATACTAAGTCTATAAATTTAACCAATTAAATTAATGAATACATTTTACACTTAATACACTTAATTAATAAATTCGTAGTTTACACTTGATTTAATCACAATCTTATTTAGTTTCACTTTTAACTGATGAACTCTTGTACTTAGATTTGATCCTACTTTTTTGTGTTAATTTAATGTTTGCCTTTTTACTTGAACAGTGTGAAAAGCTTAATTAACATATAACATAAAAAATAAAAGTAAAAATTAAGAAACAATAATTAGTGCAATATTTTTTTTTCTTTTGCTTAATTTATTATTGATGTTTTCACTGCGTTAATAATTTTTTATATGCAACATACTGAAATAAATGAAAAACTTCAATGTAAAAAAAATCCTTATGTTTGAAATTTCAAACTTGATAATTTATTTTACTATAAAATTATTCATAAAATTGTGTACATTGCAAACTCAAAAAAAAGATGGTGTAATAATCATCTTTTCAATGTATTTATATCATGAAAAGAATTTTGATTGATAAATTTACTGAAAAGAAGCATTTTTAATATGCTATAGTCTTTATTTATATATAAAGTTACTAAACACGAAATTTCGTATTCTTTCATCCATCTTTTCTATCCATATTTACACTGAGATGTATTGCGATAGATGGATATAAATGCATTCGTCAGAGTTAGAGAAATCTTTTTTTTTTTTTTTATCAAATACCAAAAAGGACAATAAATATCATTACAGTTTAGAAAATAATTGTTACAATGTAATTATTTACATTGTAACAATGTAATTATTATGTAGGAAGATAATAATAATGTAGGAAGAAAGGTGAATCAGATGACTTAAAAGTTTTTTCTATATTCGAAAGCAATAACATGACGACAATTTTAAGGAGAAAGCATTTGTTTATTTTATAAATAAATTAATTTTAAGAACCATATGCCTCTTTTTTGAAGTGAGAACTACTATGAATAATTAAGCTTGTAGCCGAATGGTAATGGCTATTGCCCTTGGTTCAACAGTTCGTGGATTCGAATCTCACGTCGATCATACATGTTTAGTGTATGCTCAACGTGGTAGTTTGAAACAAACTTTAATCTATAAGTCCCCATCTAGCTAACCCTCGTGTTCAAACGTTGACCGTTGAGTGACAAACAAAACAGAAGAGAGGAATGTTACAACGATTCATTGAGTTACATGGTGGCATAAGTAGCATTATAGGAAAAGAAAAGCAGCATTATTTACCTTTAAATTAATCATAAGCGCTGTGTAATTAGAAATTTAGATCATTAACATCTATACAGGTTTAATCTTCATTCGACAAATAAATTAATTATTTTACTTATGCGGATGTAAAATTGGTTGGATGTTTAATAATTTAATCGACTTATCATCAGCTATTACTTTTAACATCAACCTCAAACTTTTCTTTAGACATTGTAAATTCAGAAAATAATAATAAAGATTTTTAAAAGGATTCGCTTTTATAAAAAATTATTACTAAAATGATTGGCAAAGTGACAGATATACTTTCAATTCTATATCAATTTGTGGTCTTAATATTATAAAATTAGTGGCATATCAAATAATCTGTTTTTTTGAAAGAGTGGTTCTAATCCCGTTCTTAAATTAATTAAGACATTAAACTTACTCTAGTTATGTGATAATGCAATAGACAGCAAGTTTTAAATATTTTTTATAATTAGGTGAGTTTATCTAAGATCAAAGAATTTGTGGTATGTATTTGAAATATCTGAAATTTTTCTTAACAATTATTTTGCATATTAAGATATCAAAAATTAATAATTCACTATACAAATATACGAGATATGGCTTCCTATAATTTAGCAACTAAATTTGGAGTAGTTAGATAGTCTATGTGCCGTGAATAGTCATTAAAAGTGATTTAAGTATTAAATAAAATACTTTGATTACTGATTTAAATAACTATGAGTAAAATAAATAAATCTTTGCAATCATTTGCATAAAGCTATTTCATGTCTGTATTAGTTTAAGCAAAAGTTAAATATAGTGCATATTTTATAGTATCATTAAAAACAATATTCAAGAAAAATACACTGAATAAACCTCACACGACATCTTCGACTGTCAAGCCATTATTGTCTCTCTTCCTAGACTTGGAGAACCAACACATGACATCACTTACAAACACTAGACTCCAGAATTGGAAGCCCATGTTATCTCTGGCTATATATAATCTTCATTAGCTTGGAAACGGCAACAACAACATGTAAAATACATAGTCAAAAATTTGAAATAACTTTCCTACTTTCTTATTGCAGATCTTTAGAGATATACTATATTTTCTATGGTGTGGAAGATGTAAGCCTATTATAGAAGATAAGTATTCTTTTTATTTTACATATCATTTGCATCTTATTTCTTTCTTTAAATATCTTATAAATTCAATATCATTTTTTAATAATGTAAACCAAATTTTACTTTTTAATTAATGTTTTTAGAATTGGAATTCATTGTCTATTATTTCTTATGAAATACATTAACTCATAAATAAAAACGTGCTTAAACTTTTGCATTAAAGAGGCAATAACTCTTTGAACAACTTAGAATAATTGATAATACATTATAAAATTAACAATTACTTTTTCGTTATATATTCATTTTGACATGATTTGTTCAATGAGTTATGACATTGCATAAATGCAATAATATTCTTGACTACAGCAAAGGCGTAAAAAATTCATGCATGATTAAATACATAATTGTAAGAGTTGGTTATTGAGAATATAGTTGGTCATAATATTCACAATATTATCACTAATATTCTTATCTTTGAAAACAAAACCCCTGCTTCTTTCATAAAAATATAAATTATTTTTATTCAAGAACATCCAAAATAGTATTTTATAAATGTATGCTGTACTCGTAATTTAAGTTAAACATTATCAGACGCATATTACTTGAACAAATTGTTCGTATGATGTACAGAATTTAGAAATATTATTATGCGATTAAATATAATAAAGAAAATAGCATATTTACGTTTAAATAATTTTAAATTTTATAATAGTATTGCTACTACAAGAATTTGTTTTCTTTAAAATAATTTTTCAATAAGTTATGGAAAATTAAATGATGCAGCTATTATAAATCAACTTCATTTTAACCTCTTAAAAAAGGAAAGACACAAGTTCATATTAACGTTTTTACTTTTCATTTAAGTTTTCTTTTTTTTTTATTTGTAATGTAGATTTTTATGTTGTTAAGAAGCTAATGAAAATATTAAATGCATTTTTAATCTAGTATCAAATTTATATTCAGTTTTCAAAAATTAATTGATGTGTTAAATTTCAAATAAAAAGATTCAACAATTGAATGTTATCATTTATGCAAAAATCAATATTTTTAAGAGGTTCTAATTAAACTGTTTTTGTTATACTGAAAAAGTTATGTTTTTTTTTTTTTTTTTTTTTTTTTTTTTTTTTTTTTTTTTTTTTTTTAATATTGAGGTTATAACACAGCATAGCTAAACATACAACTAAAAAAAAAATTTCACATGTTTAACAAATTAAAATATAATATCACATTAGTAAGTTATTTTTTACAAATTATTTATAATTTGAAAAAAATTAATTATTATTATATTTGTTAATTGTAGATATATTTATGTTGTGGTATTATGCTAATATCAAAGTTTTAGCGCGAGCTTTATTTCATTCATGATCATTCAAACGTACTTTTTTAATAAAAAAATGCATGCAATCAACTTTAATGAAAGAAGCGTAATTCATTAAGTCCAAATTTTATAATATTTAATCTTTTTATTGAAATTTAAATATCTTGAAATTTTACTGAGTTACATTAACTAATTAACTTAAAATATACGAATCAAGAATTCCTTGCAGGCAAATACCGGAAATAGAAACTTTTTATAGTGAGACTTTGAAATGCGCAACTGTATATTGTTGAAGACACATAAATAAAGCACTCTTAGTTTCATATTAAACTCTTCTTTCTTCATATTTGTAAATCTGTTTAATGAATAACAATACTAAATTTAAAAATCTAAAAATAATGTATAATTGCTTAAAATTCTTAAATTTCAAAGATTTAACAAGAGTTGCTGGCAGAAATCACATTAAAATTATAACTAAAAATTATATGCTCTTGAGGTTTGACTTTCATTAATCATAATAATTATTCTGCAGTCAATTATTTTAAAACTTTGAAGAATTTTTCTTATTTCTTAATTGATATAATCCTTAAGAGAGGGCATGGTATAATGTAGATTTTAAATAAAATTTCACTGAAAATTAATAAGGATCAAATGACCTTTGTACAAAATACTTCATTCAAAATTTAATGGGTTATGTGCCTTAAAAAATGCATATATAATTACAGAAATTAACATTTTTCAACTTTTTAACCATTCGCCTCACTTTTTTACTGTATTTGCTTACAATGCAATAATTATTTAGGAATTATTATTATATTATTATTCTTTGATAGAGGATATCAGATTGATCATTTATGTAACTGATTACGAGTAAGTTAGGAATAATATTTTTAACTTATTATGATTATTAAAGTAATTTTTTTATTTATTAATATTTCTGTACATATTTTTAATAACAGTAAAGTTGTAATTTTCCAAGACAGACTTTAAATAGAAATAAATGAATGTATAGAAGAAAAATAGAATTTATCCAAGAAGCATAAATTCTATCATTTTTGTCATCCTATAATATAGTAGTTACAATATTTTATAAAACAGCTGTGTGTAATTATCATAAATTTAGAAAATTATACCTATTTCTTATAATTTGAAAGTTTTGAATGAAAATAGAATGATAGAAATATAGTTTTCTTCTGATTTTTCGATTACATGTATAATTCAGAAAAAGAAGCCCAATCCTATTTGTCTAAGAATAACTATAATATAATACTAAATATAAAAATTTTGTATTCGGGATTTGAAATATTTGATAAGTTTCATATATCAATGACACTCAGTTGAATAAGTATTTCCTTCTGTCTGTCAACTATAATCGACGCGAGCAATGCTTATATTGGCAATATAATGCATTCAATTTTAATGTACTTAATTAGATGTTCTGGAAAAATGAAATTGAAAGATTGAAATATGTACATGTTGTTGAATCAATTTGTTTTCTTTTTTTTTATCAAACTTAATTTGTTTTCTTGTCCGAAAAAAGAATCGTTCATTGCATAATGTACATGAGCATTTAGGTATTTATTCAGTCTGATTTCTAAGACAACAAATTTGTAACTTTTTACAGTTTTCATGGTTACTTTTGGCAAAACACTTAGCAAGATGAGTTATCAATCTCTGTAAATAAATTAAGATTTCTCATATTCTTCAACTTTGATGGAAAAACATGAGTTAATAAGAAAAATATTAACTGGCAAAACTCCAAAAATATTCAGTTTACATGACATTATAAACATTGATTTAACATTTTGTTGAGAGGCTTGGTTAAATTTGTGTAGTAAATTGATGGCATTATTTAACAACCAATTATTTATTATCTTCTAGAATTGCGCAGAACACAAAATAAAATAATGATAAACGAAAAACACTTCTGACACTCACCACAGACATCATAACTCTCTCCCTCTACAGAAACAAAACAATGTCTGAGGATAATTCCCTGCCTCCGCAGCACCATCTCACAATCGTCGAAATCATTTCCTCCTATACGGATAAATAAAGATGTAGAAAGTCAAAACAAATTTTAAAAAATAACATACAAATACTTTGGTTTAAAACTTTTCATGTTTCAGAAATATTTTCACATTATAAATTAATTAGTGCACTATAATAACTAATAATACTATTAGTTAATGCACTGTAAATTTAAAATTATATAAATATGCTATGCAGATTGGTAATTTTGCTATGAATTTTTTCTCTTCAATTCGTTGTTAAAACTCAATTTATATATCAGGTCAACCCAAGGATTAATTCTAGAGCTTTGATGACACATGTCTAATAATGCACTTCGTTAGTTTAATCTATTTTTTTACTTCTAGTAATTAATAGATATATTGCGTTTTATTTTCTAAATTAAAACTACAACTAGAAATTTTTGTAATTATTTTAAAGTTTGATTTTTATTATTAAGGATGTTATGATCAAGAGTATTTTTTTTAACTTTATCATAAAAGAGTTTCACAATCATAAGCTTTAACTTTAGCAGTTGTTTTCTTATAGTTTTATTTCCTCGTGGAGTAATAATTTGCTAAAATTTCATACTTAAAATAATTGCAATGCCGTAATTCTGAGATAAATAAAAGAACATTTGTCATATATCCCTTGACTAAATTCCGTCTATAATAGGAATAAATAATTAAGTGATAGAATTCAAAAATATATATTTAAGCTGATATCAAATAAAAAATATTAATACCTTAGTTAGAAATGCCATTTTGAAATATTTGAAAGTTTATTGAAAAAAAATTAATGACAATTTTATTAATAACTCTTATTCAAGGACGTCACCAAATTTTCTCTCTCTGATAATTTTTACTCGAGAGATGCAGTTCAAAATTCTATCTAGTTTTCTCACATTTTAGATTAATTATTCTTCAAAAAGTAAAGAAATATATTTAGATATGTAGTCTAGACATAATTAGCTCCCATGATTCACTTACCAGACATCTAAATCTATCAATTTAGATAATTTTCTCTCTTATAAGAGAGATTTGTACTACGAAGCGTGTGTAGTAAACTTTTTTTTTCACAAAGAGACATTTTTAGGATTAAAGTAGTTATTTTAATAAGATATCCATGTTTTTCTCGGAATTACTCTCAAATTCACAACAGTCTCTTAACGAGAAACTAATTAAAACTGTAAGTAGACTACATGTAATGATGTTTGATGTAGGTTTTTAGAAAGGGAAATAGAAAAGAAATTTTGGCAGGAGCTTATGAATAGGTTTCGATCTAGTAAGAATTTAATTTCTAGATTACTTCATAAATCATGATTTTTTGCAAAAAAATTATAAGATTGAAAGCTTACGAAAAATGCTATAAATATGAAATTTAAATCATACTATACATGATTTTAAAAATTTTAATATTCTAGAAATATTTTACAACTAATATTTTAATAATATATTTTGTACAAATATTCTAATTAGATGGAAATATAAAAATATAAATTTTAGCATTTATTAGTATTTGAATGTAATAGTTATATCGGTTTTATTGAGAGCTTTTTATGTGAATGTTTTATCTGTTTATTTAATAATTTTTCTTCGACTATCACTTTCTTTTTTTCTTTGAAACTCTTTATCAGACGAAATATTCAACAGCGAGAATTGATTCATTAAATATTTTTCTGTGCGCGTCATTTATGTAAGTCAAACTTTTAATTATACTTTCTCTTGTAAATATCTGTTCTAATAAAATTTAATTAAAAATATATATTCCTAATAAAATCATGATACTGCGTTGTTCTGAAATAAGATACATAATATTATATGGTACTCTTTCGTTAGCCTGATATATAATATCGATGACAAAACAATATAAATATCGATGATTGTGAAGCAAACACGAGCCAAGTAATTTGAATGACGATTCAGTTAGCGGAATAAATGTCGAAAACGTTAAACTATAAACATTTTTTAATTATCAGTAAGCATCACAAGTTCATCTATAGCAAATATTAATGAATTATAAGAAAAACTATTTAAACATCCCAAATTTTTATCATTTTTTTAAAACGAAAATTAAGATGGAAGAAACGTGTTTTATTTTGAATGAATTCAGGAAAAACCTTACAGACTTGATCAGTAACAGCGGAACTACTTCCTCTTAAATATTTTGTGAATGAAAAATTTTATTTTTTATTTCAAATTCAAAATAATAGGTTCGAGAATATCATTTGATGGAATTCTGAATAAAAAATACATCACGATAAGAATAAAAATAAATAAGTCACATCTATTGAAATAATTTTCTCTTAGAGCATTTTCTTTGGCTTATGGTTTTCAAAGTCATTTCTCTTTTAAATTGCTGAAGAATTAGCTTCATATATTTGAGAAAAACATCATGTTTTATGTATTAAATGCAATTTGAGCAATCGAATGTAATAACATCATTTTTAGAAATATTTGAAATTTAAATAATAATATTAAATAAATGAGAAACAAATGTAAATATAAAAAGCAAAAATTGATTCATATTTGATTTTTTTTTTATTTTGACCTTTTTATTTTTAAAGACTTTAACTAGATGATCGCAACAAAAATATTTGCTTTTTTTTATTTTCAACAGGGTTTTTGAATCGGGTTTTGATGCAAATTGCATGTTACCAAGTATTAGAAATTTCATTTGCTTAAAGTTCAAAGTATTTTTTTAAATATCTTCATTAACCTATTCTAACTATGAATTATGCTGATTTAGATGTTGATTTTGAACACTGATAGATTGTTACAACTTTATTTAAGAATTAAGTAAAATATAAACACTCAATATATTACTTAATCCTGTAATAATTTTATTTTAGATAAATCCTAATTTATATAATTCTCATTTTACATCATAATTTATTATATTAAATTTTGAAAATGTTCATTTTAAATGAAACCATTGAATTTTTCAATTGAACTATTTTGAATTCAAATATGAATACGTGGAGCCAAATGTTTTTACGGGTTTCACAACAACTAATGATAAAATTTCTTTATACTTATTTTATTTCATCGATATTTGCTGAAATTTATTGGAAAACCCTCTCATACTCTTCACGAAAAATCCTAACTTACATCCTAACTAACATCATAACTTTCATTTCAATGGTAACTAACATTCCATTGAAATGAAATGGTCGTCAGGTTATTCCTAAGCATCACCAATGTAAAGCTTGAAGTTGGTTCTTGGTAACTAATAACCATTGATGGCGATTAGTTACTGATGACCATTTCATTTCATTGGGACATTAGTTACAAAGATTGTTCTATCACGGGTTTATTCTTAAGAATCACCAATATAAAGAGTATGAAGCTTCTCTATCTCGTAGATGGCAGCAGCAAAGGTCCTCTATCTTCATTGCTGCAATTAAAACTTAAATTATGTCCAGGTACCCAAATGAATTCAGGGTTTGTTTAAAGAATATATATCCTTTCACTGATCACTGTTGACATTAACAGTCTTATGAAATGAGCTCTCAGAAACCCATATATTAGTTAACCGAGTACTCTCGGGTGAAAGGCACATGTTCGGGTTAGGTGGTTCCTTTGAATATGCTAATTGTCATATCCTTTGACAGTTTAGATGAGTTTTATTTTAAAATTGTGCTATTCTATTAAGATAAAAATGAAGCTTTAGGCTTATGTTAAAGAAATAGAAGTTTAAAACATTTAGCCTATATTTCTAAATCTTCTGTTTGTAAGTCAATCGAGAAATCAAAATCTTCACAGCTTTTCATTTGTTTTGATATATAATGAATTATGATACTTAATTTAATTTAAAATTTTACTTCCTATATTTATAGAATTATTCTATTTGCTTAATACCAATAAAGTTTATTTTCGTCAAATAATAATTTGTAACCAATATTTGTAACTTAATGACTAGCGAGAACTTTTCATAATGATAACTGAATAATTCAATACCTTATATTAAAGTTGCAAAATTTAAAGCAACTAAAAATTATTTTGTACTTAAAATTCTTTTAAACTAAATCTAAGTCATTTAATATCAAATTAAAATATTTATTCAGTGTTAAATAAATTATAATCTCAAATATAATGTTACTCATCTATATAATCTACAAAACATTGTAGATGTTAAAGTCATTCTAAAATAATAACGTTTTCTGCTAGAATAGGATAAATTTAAAGAGATTGTTATAATTATTTCTACTGCAATAGTAGACTTAAGTTTAAAATAAACAAATTTTATATGGTCTGAAATTGTTATTAAATGTGATATCACTTTAAAACTCGTAAACAATAATTTGTAATAAGCAAATACTACTCAATAAAATGAATATTAAATAAATTACTGATAATAATAGTTAGTCATAATGGTTCTACAATAAAATACTTATTTTCAAAACATGTAATAAGAAAAGAATATTTATTTATCACCGTATTCATAAGAATAATGATTTTATATTTAAAATATTATTAGTTTAACTTTAAAATGCAGTTTCATAAATCATTAAATACTGCCGCATTTAAATAATGTGTCATAATATCTTGTAAGCAAACATTGAAGTGCATAAATAATATAATTTATAGTTTAATTGTGACTGCAATATTTGCACCAATCATTATAAATATAGCGAACAGTGTGTACTTTAAATACATTTCAAAATAATTAAATTATAATGGCATTATTTAAATGATATGGATAAAACTAATTTTAAATAAACAAATGAAAAAGTTTAACTTTTAGTGTCGACAAATTTATCTATTTATAAAATAAATATTCCAATTTTACATTTGAAATTTACTGGTATGGGAGAATTCAAGAACTTTACTGATGATTATTTTCGTTCTATTAGTCTCACTATATGCCATAATAAATGAAGGGGTTTTCTTGAGTAAACTGGGCTAAACTCTCACAGATCATGCTTCAGTACATTTTAGTATACTTATTTAGCTATTTCAAATTAGTTTATTTATCATTCATTTGTGTTATTTTCATCCATGTGTTATCATCATTAAATCTTTCATTATCATTCACCTAGAGTATGAATGAGTAAAGTTGCAAAAGTAAGTCATTTTTATTTGGTGAATTTTACTTAAACAATTGCTTACTATGTAATTCCCAATTTATTACTGCATTTCACATGATTGCAATAACTAATCCTAATTATCTTAGGGTTTAATCAAAATAAAGTAAAATATAAATAATTCAGTGTTAAAGATAATGAAAAATTATAGTTTTAAAAAGTTTGGCTGATTAAATGAGATATGTGTGGTTATCGAATCTTTACTATTTTTTCATCAAATCATTATTATATAAGTGAATGCAATTTCTTTGTTAATTATTAAAATATCTTGTGTATTTGATGAAACCTTTTTTATATTGGTTAAACTAACTACAAAATTATATAATTTCATTAGTTGTATAATTAATATATAATATGGATATATAAACAATAATAAAAGTTATATCATATGCCAACACAATACCAAGATGTAAACACGATTTTAGCTGATAGATGACAGCACCATCTGGGTCTTCTAATTTAGAGATTGAAGCCAGAAAAGACCCATGACCTGGCACCAAACTTCCCCAGAGACATTTACTTGGAATAAAAACAGGGTGGACATTGCGACCATGACATATTTTACGTGTCACAATCACCACTGGTGTACACACGGATCAACGGCTAAGCCGGGATCCGAATTCACTACTTTAAGGTAAGGAGAACGATGCCCTAACCGCGACCTTATAGTAATTATATTATTAATGAAAAATTCTTTTTATTATTACTGAATAATTGTATTATGACGTGAAAAATTTGAAAATCCAATATTTCTTAAATTTTATCACTTTTAATTAAAACAAAACAATAAATTAATTTAAGTTTTTATAATGCCTAGAATGAATTCATAACAATAAAATTCCATATTAGTTTATATTACAAATGCTGGACTTATATTCGGTTCTTTATTTACTTTTTATAAATTACTATAAAAATGATAACAATATAGTTTTATGTAAACATTAACGATCTTCTCTTTAATTATTTTTCCCATACAATAATGACTAGAAAAATTTGCTTTAGAAGATATACCTTTTTTATGTAAATTACGCCTTACAAAATGAAAAATGGGTCAAATGGTTTCAATAAATTAAATATGAAATTTAGCTTATAGTAAGAAAACATGTTTACGTGAAATAAATTATAAAATTTACATTTAATTTATAAAAAAATAATTAATTAAGATGTATCATCATTATTAAAAATTGCTTTTACTTAAGTATAATTGTCCACAATAAATAATTATTTTTATTTATCTAATCTTTCTTTTCGTATCATATTTATAAAATAACACATTATTTGATAAAAAAAAATCAGTGATTGAAAAATTAGCACTACTTAATCAAAAGTGTTATTCATTCTAAATTTAATTTTTTTCACTTTCCAAATCAACATTATGTTAGCTTACATTTGCATTTAAATATTTTTCAGGAAAAACCTTTTATATCAAGTTCTTAAATTTGTTATTAAAACGAAATGATGCATTATATCCCTCGTGAATCCAGTTTCCTGTTAAAAAACTCAAACAACAAAAAAGGTCGTAATATGTTACGTATCTATTTTATCAGCAAATGAATTCATTTTTTATTAAATAAAACACGGCTCTATAAATACATGTTCATTAAAGCATTTGTGAACAAATTTAAATAAACTTTTTTTGCTTTAATTGGATAAAAGATATAAAAAAATATCATTTAAAGGTGCTTTTTTTTCTAATTTAGTAACAAAACATTTTTTCTTTTTCAGAATGTCAAACAAATTTATATAAAGCGCAAGAGAGTTGATAGGATCCATTTAAAATTTAAACTGAAAAATATATCACAAACTCACGCTTTTTAAAGCTTTTTTTATTCTTAATTTAAATGAGTAAAGACATTTTACACTTGAATGATTGAATCTGTGTAAAATTTTTTGAATGAGATAAATAATCTCATTTAAAATTGAAAAGAAATAATTTGCTTCATAAGAAACAGCAAAAAGAAAGACTTTGGATTCATAAAAGCTTTATTTGAAAATAAATTTTAAATGAATTCTTAGTAATAAATAAGAGACTTCAAATAAATTCGCTTTCAATATCATTTAATGCTTGGCTCTTTTCAATATTAAGTATACTTTTTTTTTTTACTTAATCAGTACATTAAATGAGATAGAATGCATTTTTACAGTAATAAATGTAATACCTAATTTTATCAATTACTTATCTACTTTTACAGCAAATTCAGTTTAATTAAAAGTTAACTTATATAACGTTTAATTAAATTGATAATATATATTTTAATATTTATTATCAATTTAATTTAAAATGAAAAAATTATTTGAAAATAATATATATTTTCAAATATATATTAACCAAATGTATTTTTACATACACAATCTTCAATTTAATCGTAAATAAAAATTC
>JAPDSC010025834.1:50172-64292 GCA_026290005.1 Latrodectus geometricus
TCCTCCTATAAAATATAAATTCTTTCAATTCTTTTAAAGACTTTTTTCCTTCTTTGAGTCAAGATACAGCGACATTTAATAAAACTGCAAAAAAGGATGCATTTGCAAATTCGAACCGAGAAATTGTAGCAGATCGGAAACCCTTTGTCACTTATTTCGAATTTTTTCCCCTCTCATTTATATCGGTAAAGATTCCCATCCTTTGAGTGATTGAATTGAGATAAAATTTAGAAAATGCAATCTATTATCTCAGCTTCAATTGAAAAGGAGTAATTTGCTTATTTTTTAAAAAAGGCTCTTATAAAAAGGGAATAGTCTTTTTATTCGTAAAAGCCGATTTGGATGAAAAAAAATAATAATAAAGAGAAATTCAA
Source organism: Latrodectus geometricus (assembly GCA_026290005.1). Classification (NCBI taxonomy): domain Eukaryota; kingdom Metazoa; phylum Arthropoda; class Arachnida; order Araneae; family Theridiidae; genus Latrodectus; species Latrodectus geometricus. Next base: position 50,547 of record JAPDSC010025834.1, read on the forward strand.
GATAGGCATGGAAGAAATAAAGCTCTTTCTTTAGAATTGTATAGAAGTCATACCTGTAAAGTAAGCTTCTTGAGGATATTACTTAAAATGTATTTAATTTTAATCAGTTCAGGGAATCACTTTAAGAGCTTTTTAAGTATATAGAATTAGCTTTTGAAGGTCTCTTCAATATTTGGCTTAGAAAATGAATTGGCATAAATACATTGAAGCTTATTAAGATTAGATTTTTAGAATAAGAATAATTTTTTGACAAGTATTTTAAGCTGAATTTTTTTCTTAAATTTAGTGAATGTAAATCACAGCAAATATTTTAGTTGTTACATCGTTCTTATTTTAAACAAATACTTTCATTGCTTTTGTTTCCAATAAAATATTTAATGTCCTACCTAAACCTGGAGTTATTCCAAAGTACCAAACATTAAATTTTGCCAATATTTGTTTAATATTCTTACAATACTTATAGAAGATTTAATGCTTACATTTATTGCCTTTTTTTCATACTATATTCAATTAGGTTATATTATTTTTTAAATTTTTTTTGTATTATTTTGATATTTACTTTCATTATTCTATATGTGTATATCAAATATTAGTATGGATTTAAATAGAACACATAAATCTTAATGTTCAGTTTTTCACAAAAATTAAGAAGCATTATAATTGTTTTACTATTCATTAACAACTATTATGTGTTTATTATATAAAAAACATTCTCCATTAACACTGCAGAATGATTGAATTTTAGAATGATGACAGACACAAAAATATTAAATTATTGCAAGAATACTTAGTGAAATGTTAGTGTTATTCGGAAAAAGTTTAAGTTATTTAGAAAAATGCGTATTAGCAAGTCTTAAACTTAAAAACTATTATAATTACCCGTACTTTTAAAAACAAAAGTACTAAAAATTATTATAGTTATGCATATTTTGCAATGCAATTGAATTTACTATATTGTAGTTTGAATAGAATTTTGAACATTGACGTATTGTCCTATTTCTGAGTAATTTAATAATTGAATTTTTCCAAATTTAGATGCGGGAAATTATTACTGGTGATTACTATGAAATAATATTTAAGTTTAAAATGATATTTCCTGGTGTTCTTTGTATTGCAGGTCCAGAAGCTACAGTTGTTAAGAACATATAATACATGAACATCATATAATGAACATTCCTGCTTCTATAAATTTCAACAACTCTCTAAGTATGGAAAATACACCAATCAAACTTGAAATTCAAGTTTAAATCAAATATAGAGTATAAAATAAAGTAATATTTTAAAAGATAGAAGATTTTTGAATAGGTTTATGAAATCTCGCAGTATGAAGTTGAGTTCATACATGATAAGCACATTTCTACAAATGTGCATAGCTACCTATGCAGTTATTTAAAAGCTAAACAAACATTTTATTTTTTAATATCAAATAAGACTCAAAATTATTGATGAAAACGAAATTTAAATCATCAGAGAATTGAATTGTATGTAACTAACACTGAAATTAAGGAAGTTTTTCTGAACAAAAGTATACCACAAATTAGAATACATTCACAAGAGCAGATGATTATTAAAATTTGTTCTAATTTGCTTGAAAATGTAATAAAACAGTTTTTTAATTATAATTAATCATTAATATACTGTTTTTTATAAACCAACAAATTAAGAAAAGTGAAAGTATTTCCAGAATAATTATTTTTGCTTCCTTTTTATAAAATTAGTTCAATCTTCATCTTAAGTATCATATTTATTTTATAAAACATGGTTCAAGAAGCATGTGGAAAGTCTTGGAATTTAGTTTAGTTGTCAGATTATTATCATTGAAGCTAACATTTTAATGATTTATATCAAATTTAATGACAATCTGATTCAATTTGCTAGGCAAAGGTTTTATTATTGTAATTATTACCCCATGACAAATTTTGCAGATGTTTTTCATTAAAATGCAAATTACAGTTATGGAAATGCGTTTTTAATTCAAAAGCTTAAATAATTTTTTTTTTAAATTCATATGAAGACATATCACATGGGTAGATAATTGCAAGATTTTTCCAACTGTTTATTTTGACAATCAGTTCCTCTAAGCTATACAAAGCTATCGCATATGTAAAATATTGATTGCACAAGGCTCTTTGCATTTTATATAAAAATTTGTTTTGACTTAGTTTTATGCATATGCATACTTGTTGAGGAATATTTTATGTGATGTTATAAAATATAGAGTATATGAAATCATGTATATAAGTGTGAGTTACATTAAATTTTCATTTGGTATCATTCAATGGAATATATTATGTTTCATGAAATTGTATATACGTTGAAATGAAATTGTGTACCTGCTGATGTCTTATGAAATGAAATAAATAGGCCCTTATACCCACATAGAAAATTATTATAATTTTAAATGTATTTTAAAAATGAAGGATTAAAACCAGATATAGCAATATTGACAATTTTGCTTAAGGAAAAATATATTGTAAATTTAAGATTCGTAAACAAGATTTTTATTAAAGTTATTCGAAAAATATTTCATTTGAAATTGTTACAGATTTCTTGATAAATTTGATTTTACGTACAATGATTCATCAAAAATTTAAACTTAAGATTTGATTACCATAATGAATGAATCAAAATTTGGCTTCTTTTGTAATAATTTGGTAACATTGCATTTTTCTTTTAAAAAATGAATAGTGGTATAGGGATTAATGAATTTCAAAAAATGCAGATGAAGACTGTATCTTACGATACTTTTCAACAAAAATTTTCTTTTAATATTTAATGATATGGTTCTTAAAAATTTTAAAGTATGAAGTTCGAAAATTTGATAAATTTCGTAAAGTTAATAAATTTTTTCCTTAAGTAAAAGAAAAGATTGAAAAATATATTACGATCTCTAAATAAATCAAAATAAGATTAAAAAGTAACAAAAATGAAATATATTAATAAATTCTGATAAAAAAAATATTTTTTTAAGAAATTTAATTCTAAATTTTTAATGATTATGATTTAAGTTTGTGATACATAATACCGATCTAGTTATGTATTTTTAAATATTTTGTACTCTAAAATAACAATATATGCATTGTTACATTATTTATTTAAATGTTTTGAAAGAGTATCAACAAAATTTAATTATGTTCAAGTTTCCATACATGGTGTAATTACACTGGATTTACTTTAAAATCAAATTACTAAAAAAATTAATATTGTGATAAAATAAATGATGTTGAGCTTTAAATTTTTTAATATTTTCAAAGACTAAAGTAATTGTTTCAGTTGAACAAGGAGAGTGAACAGAGTCATAGCATGATGAAATGTGCTTTCTAATAATTCTTATTGCTCCCATCGAAAACGTTCCACAGAATAAAATAATGTATACTTTTAATTTTCAATTTTTATGCCATCAATATTATAAGTTAATTATTAAATTATTATTCCAAGAATTAATTATTATTTCAAAAATTAATTTTGTGTTTTTGTATATGTAATTTCTGAAATCACAAATTTTATACATTCTAAAAAAAGGAACGCAATATGATGTACGTATATTTAGTACTTCCTTATCTTAAAGTATCATCATCTGCAGATATAATAAAACAGATATATCAAGAGAAAATTCAGGAAAATATAAATAATACAACAAAAATTTTAGAAAAGTAAAATCACATTATTTAGAATATTTTGTAATTAATATACTGATTTCTGTAATTCAGTATTAATATATATATATATATATATATATATAAATCCTTAAGGGACATATCTAACTATCTAAAGTACACAAAATTGCCAGTAGCCTATGTGAATAGAAATAGAAAGTGATCGGTGACTATGGGAATGTTCCCTGAGTCGGCAGATGAACGGAAATGGAAGATAGAGACCGACGAGTGCTGTGCAGAGAAATTCGGAAGAACTGTACTCAACCGATGGCCCTCATCCACGAGGAGTTTCAACAGGCATTTGGGAGCATTATTTCAATGAATTCCATCCGTAAGAAGCCTATCTGTTTGGTTTTCATGGCCGTCCTGCGGGCCATTAGCATTTGATCAAAAGTCATACCGCGTTGCTCGGTTAATGTAGTGCAAATCACATCAAAATTGGACCGTAGGTCAGTGGAAACGGGTTCTTTGGAGTGACGAATCAAGGTTCGCCCTTTACTGTTAGGATGGCTTGGTCTGAATCTGACGTCTGCCTGGGGAACGTCTCTTGCCAGAATGCATTTTGAAAACAATCAAGTTCGGCGGAGCTGAAATTATAGTCTGGGGGTTTTGGGTGACAATGTGCTTCCTATGTGGTAACAGTTTTAAGGGTTGGACCCCTGTTACGTTCAGGAAGACTATGCCAGTTGCTGTGTGTCGATGTTAACCAAGGCTTAGTATGGTGCCAATTGACTTCATCGAATGGACTGTCCTGCCCAGAGCCCCTTCCTGAACCCTATTGAGAACCTCTGGGTTTAATTGTGTCTCCGAATTAAGGAGTGCTCTACCTGTCCAAAATCCGTGAAGGAACTTGTATGTCTACTCCAAGACAAGTGGAAGCCACTAGCTGTAATACAAAGACTTGTGGAAAGTATGCCCCCCTGAGGGTTCACGCTGTAATTGCCTCGGAGGCTCGACCAACTATTAATTTGAATAAAGATGGTTTTTCTTTTCTAACACAGGTGTTCAAATATTAATTGGTAGACAGTACATACAAATATATTAGTTTGGGGAAAAAGAAATCCATTATTTTTACGTGAACTTTATGTAATTTCTTTTGGATTCACTTTGTAAAAAGGTTTAAAACAGCTTTCATGTAGATTTTTAGGTCTTGCGCATTACGACTGCTGACATGCGGTTAACTTCGATAATTTTTGATATTTTATCGACATTTTCGACGATGCTGTATCCACATGCGAGTTGCATCTCTAACATCAAAAATACCCGAACGGAATCGATGAAACAAAAATTGTACGTAACTGGTTGTTCTGCTGAATTTTCACCACAAAAACTATTCCAATAAGTATTGTTAACGGAAATCAGATTTCTTTTTTTTAATAAATTTTGATTTAATTTAACTTTATTTTTGGTAAGCATTTTTAGTTGGCAAGCAGCATTTGTTAGCTTTTTCAAGAAATAGACAAACTTGTACGTGATGCTAATAAATATTAAATAAATTAAAAATTTCAGATAATTCTCAAGAAAAACGTTTTTTATTTATTGTAGGTTTTATTTATTAACTTATACTAAAAGTTTCATTAATGTTGAGAATAAACATATTACTACAACTTTTAAAAAATTCTGATAATGATTATTGTACAATCCATGAAATTATTTGTATTAATATATGAAATGCTGTGTCTTTGTTTCCTTATTTTTTTTCTGGATACAATCACCAGATGGATGTTTCTAACAATGGTAATTTTCAGTATTCAATCAGAGACAAAACCGAAACTTCCGTTAATTTAACTTTATGAAAACAAATTGATAGAGAATTTAATTCTATAAATATAAACAAATCGAAAGTAACTTGAATGAAATAATATTATTTTATCAAAAACTATAAAAATCAAAGTATTTTTTAAATTTCATAAGAACACATCTTATTTTTTTTTATCTCCAACTCCATTGTTTCTTTGTGTTTCTTTTATTAAAATATAAATTTTGAATTGAATATGACTTTGAAACTTTTTTGTTTTATTTTCCTCTGAAACAACCTTCTGCATTGTTTATGTGATTACTTTATGCAAAACAATATAAAAATATGTCTGTTTTCCTTGATAAAACGTACTGAAGTCACAAAGAAAGATTTTTTTTATAAATGAAGCTTCTAGATCAGTATTCTCGTGGGCTTTGAGTATCAATAACTGTGAATGAAGACATTGTTTATTCATGTAAATATTGATTCCGAATTGAAATATGCAAAAGAATGGGATATTACTGGAGCTCGAGATGTCATGTTTGCTTTTTGCAAGAGAGAATTCACTTTTCAAGAACAGTGAAAGAAAAGTCATAACTAACTTTCGAACTTTTGTATATTCGCCCACCTACATTATTTCAAGTTGATTTTAACAAAAATTTGAAACTCTGGAGAAAATCAGATTTCATGTAAAGATAACGTGCAAATTATAGCCGTTAAAAATAAGTTAATTTTTTATTTAAAATTACATTTAATGGAAATAATTATTTTTTAAATTTAATGGTAATTAATATTGCGAATTTTACAAGGAAATCATTATAATTATTTTTAACTTTTCAGGAAACTGCTTAGAAAAATTAAAGTATATTTTGCAAAAAAGACTGACATACTTAAATTTATTGATTATTTGAATAAATCTACACCACATCACTAAAAGAAAAAAAAATTGTGATTTTGACGCATAAAATTAGATCTAGAATTGAATTTTATCATTACTAAAATTAATACTGCTCAGAATTAAACTTCAGATAATGAAAATTGGAAATCGTTTTAAGAATCTATGTATATTCTCTTTAATTTATTTCTCTTAAGCTATTGCATATCATTTTACTAGAACCTCAATTGATTTTAATTATAATGATAATATTTGAGGACATCAATTTTAGTGTAAACCAGATTTTTAGAGAATTCGATATTTTACAGAAATAATACTAGCTTGGAATTAAATAACAGATAAATTGAGAAGGTATATCAATTTTTTAATTCGTGATTCTATTATTAAACTAACACTGCATAACTTAAACATTAGTTTTTGAAAATTGATTCATTGATAATGGTGAAATATCAAATAAAATAATTCAGGGTATGTTTATTCTTTATTAGTTGTACGAGATCAAATAAAATAGAAAATAGTTTTTTCTGTAAAATCTTTATTTAATTAAAATAAATGGCTTCATGTTAAAAATCAAACTGCGATTTTTTATTATAAACTTTCTTATGAAACTGTATGGGCAATTTAACGAAGAGGTCAGCTAAAAATGAAAATTTACAAATATTAGTCACGGGGAAATATATGTTTATTCGTAAACTTATGCTCTTTCTCTTAAATATTTAATAGATGATTGTAAATCAGATCACATAAAGAATGAATTGATTGTCTTTGCTTTATCATGAAAAGCGAATATCTACTTTATCTTTAGAAAATTCTATAAAGATTGACTTATTTTTCTTACTGAGTCTCAGTAAAGAATAGAGAAACTTTGTGTGTACTAGAGAATAAATTATTTTAAGCATAACCTTATTCAGTTTTTCTTTAAGTTTTTCTAAAGCCTTGAGTCATAAATAATGTTGCTTAAATGAAACTAATATTAGATATTTTCAATTGATATAAAATTTTAATATGGATATGTATACGAGTTTCATTTTATACAGAATAATATTTTTAAAGTTATAAAAGTTAAAAATCAAATATATCAAAGATTAAACTTTAATAATATAAAATAGAATATAAATCTAAGACTCCTTAATATAAAAAAGGTTCTTAGATTTATCTTTTCTTTTATATAATTCAAGAAGAGTTAATATAAAATAAAAATTATTCATTAAAATAGAATCTTCAAGTATAATATGTATGATGAATTATATGTGTTCTTGTATATATATTTACAATTTAAGTTCAGTCATCAATAAATACTTTAATCTAAATATACTTATTAATTACATTTATGGAAATGCATGTTTCATATTTTCCAGTAGGGTTCCAAATTCATTTAATTTAAGGACACGGTAAGTAATATTTTCTATTTCAACTGTGCACATTAAAGTACAGCGTATTATAATCCCAATCCAGAAATATGAAAGTTAAAATTTCTTATGCTTTCATTACATAGGAACCAATTATATAAATTTAAATTTTCAATAACGTATTTAATTGATCTTCTCTGCATGCACTTGATACTTCCTGTCTCATACATTGGACAGAGATAAGTATAAATGAGAAATTCATTTTTGCACAGATAGAAGATGCTATTGTGATAACACACGATAACATGTCGTGTCACGATGACTTCTCATTATTCAGAATAATGCGATGATCAAGCAAATATTTCTGTCCATCTATAACGTTGTTGCATTGAGAATTCCTATATTTTTCGAGCAGATAATTTTCCACTTACTTTGCTCTTCTTGTGCATAGCTGAATGGTTAGCATTTTGGCCTTCGCTTGAAATGTTCAAGTATTCAATGCTTACCTAAGGCGTAAATGTTTATAGAAATTCCTTCATTTTAAACTGTTTTTCCTGGTTCACTACATCGTCTATAAATATATCATTAAAACACAAAGAAAAGAACTAATCTACTTTTTCATTAGATTGAAAAAAAAGATGTCATTAAAATAACTCTTTCAGTGAGCAATCTCACCCCTAATATCACGTTGCTTAAAATATCATAAGAAATATTAAAGCTTCAGATTTTCTTCAGAAGTTCCTTAGTTGCTTTGAGATATATTGATAAATATATATTGCTACCTATAAAATTCTTTTAAGAAAGTTTGTGACATCTTTTGATGTTTGTATAGATGTTTGATGTGATCAAATCTACTACTAAAATTTACGTTTTCATTTCATTTATACATATGAAAGTAGATATTTTCCATGTGTTACCTTACTTTACTTCATTCTAACTATATATATATATATATATATATATATATAACTGAACTATACGTGAAGGTTGTAGATCTTATGGCACCAGGAAGTTGCAAGCTTTCATGTTCCACCATTTGTAACAGCTCTTCCTTCAATAAAGTCAGATGATAGTATCATAAAATTTCCGTTAACATTGTTATATTATGTTTCTTGCGTTATCACCATATATTTATAATATATATATTTTCATGTTTTTCTAAGATATTAATATTCTGTTATAATTGGCATAGTAAAGTATTAATGTGAATGTTAACACACCTAGACTTCTCAACTACATCTCGACTTATTGTGATTTGTTGTTTATAATTTAACGTTAAATAATCAATGTATTTAAAAAGGCAATACGAAATCAAAAATGTAACCACATACTTTACATAACATTGAAAATAATTCTCATCGAAGGTATTCGTATGCAAATTCTTGAATTTTTTAAGAAAAAAAAATGAAAAATAAAATTCACTCAAATAAATTAAGTTATTGCTGGTGCAGAAAACATGTTTATTAAGCGTCAAGTTTCACATCTTGGTTATTAATCCACAAAAAATTGCACTGATTCTATTAATTGTCCTACTATTAACCCATTAAAAATAGTACAATGTACGTATTTCATGTAATAACCTCAGCATTGTCTGTTGTAATGCAAATCAAATAACTCAGATATTAAATATAAAATCAGGTATAAAATTTGAACTCAGATTCAGTAGATTCCTCAGCTTCATAAATGAATCAAAAGTAAAAAAAAATGGTGGCTTAATTCATGCATTAGCTTAGTGCTTTAAAAAACGATTTCAAAAATAGAAAAATGATTTAAAAGATAAATTAAACAATAATCTAAAAAAATAATTATATTCTTTAAAGCAATATTATATATATTATTGAAAAAAATGTAAAAGGAATAATCAGCTTTTTTTATTTTTATGTAAAGGAATAATTGAAATTTGCAAATTTCAATGAAAAAATATTGAAAGCCTAAATCCTTTCACCTTTTAATAACACTTTATTGTTCAAATCAAAGTAGAGGAACAAAATGACAAAAATCAAGCACCATTCAATATTCAAAATAAAAGAATTATTTAAATATTTTAAGTTTATGTAAGAATAAACTTAAAATTAAGACAAAAGTTTCTATAAATACTAATTTTTCTATTGGTGTCTTAATTTTTTTTTTTTTTCATTTCTACTCTGATAAGATATTTTAAGTGTAGTTGATCTTGAAGGTCACACACACATTTCTACACTAAAAATATGTCTTAACTTCCTTAAAAAAATGTTTTTATTCTAAAAATAAAGAAAAATATATTCAAACTTTTGACTAGAAACGAAACAAAAGTCTTAGAGCAAGTTCCGGATGAAAAACTGAGTTCTAGGTTTCTCTGAAAGAAATTTTTTCAATGGTGAGCATGTCAGTATTCGTGAAGCATGCTTCATTTATTCATATTTATATTGATTTTGAGTTGAAATATGCAAGAGACCAAAAAGTTGTCATAGGTTCCGATTTTTATGGTAGTTTTTAGGGAGTACATCTTTTTTGTGATTATGAACCAAATTGTAAATAGATTTTAAAAACTTCCTCTTTTTAATTCAGAGTTTTGAAAAGAGCAAAAAAGAAAGGAAATATTGGAAAAAGATTCTGTGCTTCCCATCCTTAAATGAAAACATTTTGCATAAATTATTAATATCATATGTTAGCAAAAAACATATAATTTTTATAGTATAAAGAATAAAATCTCTTAAATAAATAAAATCACTTTAATTAATAAAGGACATTTCGTATTAAGATTGTAACTTCAATGAAAACAATTCTATCAACAATTAAAGGTATATTTGAAACAAACCATATTTCAATTTTTATTATTATTTGTATTTATTAGTAAACAGTAAATAATAATTTATTCATGCCTAGTAAATAAAGGAATTATATCTACAAAAAATTAGCATTTTCAACATTTAACTACGTTAAAAAACTGTAGCCAAAAATTAGTTTTGTTAAGAAAATTATTTAATTTAGAGACAAAGTAAAATTAATTTTAGTAACATAGAAGAAAAAAATAAGAATTCACATCAATATTAATATCAATTTAATAATTATTTAAAAATAAAGAACTTCGTCCTAATCTTTAATTGGACAAATCAAAGATTAAGTCATCTTATCTTTGGACTTAATCGATGGTTATGATAATATAACCAAAGATTAAGTTATTTTATCTTAAACATCAACTTAAATACACTGTCGAACACTTATTTTTTAATAATACAAGAAAAACCACTGTTAAATAACTCATTTAATAATTATACGATATATAAAGTACAAACTCACACACATCAACGAGGCATTTTATGTAAAATAACTCTTAAAGTGACTATAAAATCATATTTATTTTTAATATTTATTTCAGAATTATTAATCATAAAATACTTTTGAAGTGTTATTTTATCAAACTCATTAGCATTTCACAAAAACAGAGAAAAATACAACGTACACAGAATAATTTTAGTTACTGGTTGACTCTATTTATGCATCTTTAACTCCTGTAATTTTACTAATAAATATTGCGTCAAATAATATCTTTAATGTAGAAATTACTTTAAATTCCATTAATTTTAACAGTTCCGTGAAATGCTGTAGTTGTCTCCCATTCGAGCTAATCATAAATTTTCAATGAATTGCCAAACATCTGGCTTCAATTCGAATGATTTAATGGAATTACAGTTGTATTAACTTGATGTTACTGTATAGTGGGACAATAATATGAATGACTATATTGTAGATAATAATTTCATGTTAATTTATGCTGTTACTTCAATTATTAAACGCATTCATTAGTGGACCATTACGATAAATTCCTACAATAACTTTAACAGTTCTAAATTTAATTATAATTAATTTATATATTGTTTCATTTTAAAATTGTTAGAATTATAAATTTCACACATTAGATATGATTATCTAATATTTTCACCTGCATGATAATAGGTAAGTAATATATTGATACAAGGTTTCAGAAGAAATAAATGATTACATAAGAGCTAGTTAAGAATACATAAATTTATTTGCAAGTTATTTTACATAGACTAATAAATGATTGATGAATTTCCTTAATACAGATTTTAAACTTTCCTGATACTAAATTATTGTGTAAGAATGATTTAATTGTTTGTAGGAAGGACATTGTTTTCTCACTACAACTATAAAATAAATATATATAGAAATATTTTGCTTAAATTTTTATCATGTAAAAAGAAAATGCCGTAATGATTAAACTATATTATTATCATAAAATATGAGATAATTAGCACTATTGTATAATTGGAAACTTTTAAATTGTATCACTGAATCGCAACAATCGAAAAAGTTTTCAAACAGCATTGAGAGTAAAACATAATTAAATTTAACGTGTATTTAAATATATGTAGAATGAAATATTAAAATTTTTAAATATGTTAATCATTGTTTACTTAGTGTAATTTAATAATTTCATTGTTTAGAAATTTTATATATTAAACATATTAAAATAATTAATATTACCAAATTACAATATCTCTTCCTCAAGACAAATGAGCAGAAAAATAAAAAATATAATATATTAAAATAACAATTATATATTATACTTATAAAATGAATTAAAGCAATACATTTATAGCAAATAGCTAATCCCAATCAACTACATCCATTAAGATATTGAATGGTTAAATAATATTGTGTGAAACACGCACACATGCAATTAACACTTCTTTAATGTTACTGTTTAACTTTATTTCAATTAAATCACTCAATTTTACATTTTGTTTTCTTTACGAATATTTTTAACTGTAAACATAATTTTGCAACTCAAACACTTTAAAATGAATGAAATAAAACACTTTTTTAAAATAAATTGCATTAAATGTTTTAAATTGAGGTATATTGATTATTAAATTGAGCAATAAATGTAATTAATTCTCTCAAATATATATGTTTTTTTAATCACCAAAACATTAGTTTTATAATCTCGATAGACATTCAAGATTCAATTTTTAACATTATGTGTTTCAGCTGATTAAAATAGATTAAATGTTTTAGATTATATAATCTTAATACAATAAAAATATCTTTACTGAGGAAACATCAAGTCTTACTAGGTTTCTTTCAAAAGTTAATTACTGTTTAATTTTCTTACATTTTTCTACATTAGTGCTGCTGCGTATTTCATTGCAATTTAATTATGGATAAGATATAGTATGGTAATAAATTGAATTCATTAAATTTTCTAAAGATAGAAAAATATCTAAGGTCATTTTTTATTTACATTTAATCTGGAAAAATTATGAGTAATTTAAATGCAAAAAGTTGAGTTTATAAATCTAATGGTTACATGTCTTTTACCAAAGAACTAATTCTTACAATTATGTATTAACTATTTTTATCTCTGTGCATCCTGTGTCTTATAACAAGCTTTTTCTTAGCGCAAAGAATACATAAAAACAGAGTCTTATTTCAACAAATCCAGAATCATACAAGGTTTTTCCTGTCTTACCTTGATAGAATGAGAAACAGTTCCCACAGGGAAAATAGAAATGTGATATGTAGATCCGGTTTACTGCTTTTCCTTCAGAATGCTATTTTTACTTGAAAATGGGACTGCAGAAATTTCTAGAATAAGCTTCGAAATATTCTTACGAATGAAGTAAGTACATGATGAAGATGCATTGAACTCCAAATGTATACATTATCTGTCATAGATAAATAGATTCAGAAATATTTCTTGTTGCCTTACATTTTGAGAAGTGCTTCTTTCAATATTTATATCTATTTGTATGGTATAAAACTCTTATCAAGCTGAATTTCTTAATGTGTTGAAAGTAAACTTTTGGGCTAGCAATTATTTAATATCAAATAAAATTATATTTAATATAATTATATTTAAACACATAATATGAATTTTAAATTAAAATATTATAAATCATCAATTCAACAAATATTGCTTTATATTGTTTTTATACAATTAATAACTTATATGTTTAGAACAAAATACCTATCACATATAATTTTCAAAAATCTTATTTTCTAAATTTCAAACACTATAAATAAAATGAAATACACTTGTAATAACAGATCACCAAGTGTAATTCTAAACTTGCTAAAAATATAACAATATATATATAACAA